>JAVTVY010043565.1:0-20814 GCA_036873755.1 Hanleya hanleyi | reverse complement strand
ATTTTAACTTGGCCCCTAGGTGGCGCCACCTATAGGCGAATCGGCATGAAAAACAATCCCAAGCTAGATCTTGGGGCGAGGTACCCACATACCAAATTTGAAACGAATCCGTTCAGTTTTTCAAAAGTTATTGTCCGGAAACAAAATTTTAACTTGGCCCCCAGGTGGCGCCACCTATACGCGGATCGGTGCGAAAAATAATCCCAAGCGAGATCTTGAGGTGGGGTACCCATACACCAAATTTAAAAAGAATCCAATCCGTTTTTCGAAAGTTATTGTCCGGAAACGAAATTTTAACTTGGGACACACGTGGTGCCACCTGTATGCGGACCGGCATGAAAACCAATCCCAAGCAAGATGTTCAGGTGAGGTACCCACATACCAAATTTGAAACGAATCCGTTCAGTTTTTCAAAAGCTATCGTCCGGAAACGAAATTTTAACTTGGCCCCCAGGTGGCGCCACCTATAGGCGGATCGGTGCGAAAAATAATCCCAAGCGAGATCTTGAGGTGAGGTACCCATACACCAAATTAAAAGGGAATCCAATCAGTTTTTCGAAAGTTATTGTCCGGAAACGAAATTTTAACTTGGCCCCCAGGTGGTGCCACCTGTATGCGGATCGGCGTGAAAACCAATACCAAGCAAGATGTTCAGGTGATGTACCCATATACTAAATTTGAAAAGAATCCGTTCACTTTTCCAGAAGTTATTGTCCGGAAACTAAGTCAGACGCACGGACGGACACACTGACGGATGCACGGACGGACACATGGACGGACTCACGGATGGACGCACGGACGCACCCCAATTCTATAGTCCCTCTCTAGCCCTTCGGGCGTCGGGGGACAAAAAGTGCATTTGTTTAGACATTTTAATTGGGGCGATCAAACTTTATCACCCAGATGATCAAACTTGATCACTCCACTGATGAAACTTGATCACCTTGATGATCAAACTTAATCACCTTGATGATCAATCTTAATCACACCGATGATCAAACTTGATTACCCTGATGATCAAACTTGATTACCCTGATGATCAAACTTGATCACCCTGATGATCAAACTTAATCATCGTGATAATCATTCTTAATCACCCGATAATCAAACTTGATCACCCATTGATGAAACTTGATCACCTCACCTTAATCACACCGATGATCAAACTTGATTACCCAGATGATCAAACTTGATCACCTCACTGATCAAACTCGATCACCCTGATGATCAAACTTAATCACCGTGATGATCAATCTTAATTACCCGATAATCAAACTTGATCACCCCACTAATGAAACTTGATCACCTTGATGATCAAACTTAATCACCGTGATGATCATTCTTAATTACCCGATAATCAAACTTGATCACCCCACAAATGAAACTTGATCACCTTGATGATCAAACTTAATCACTGTGATGATCAATCTTAAACACCTTGATAATCAAACTTAATCATCAAACTTAATCACCATGATGATCAAACTTAATCACACCGATGATCAAACTTGATTACCCTGATGATCAAACTTAATCACCCTGATGATCAAACTTGATTACCCTGATGATCAAACTTAATCACCCTGATGATCAAACTTGATTACCCTGATGATCAAACTTAATCACCCTGATGATCAAACTTGATTACCCTGATGAACAAACTCGATCACCCCACTGATGAAACTTGAATACCTTGATGATCAAACTTAAGCACTGTGATGATCAAAATTGATCACTCTAATGATCAAACTTGCTTTTCCTGATGATCAAACTTAATCGCCTGATAATCAAACTTGATGACCTCACTAATGAAACTTAATCACCCTTATGATCAAACTCAATCACCCTGATCATCAAACTTGATTACTCCAATAATCAATCTTGATCAACCCACTGATGAAACATGATTACCCTGATGATCCAACTTAAGCACTGCAATGATCAAAATTGATCACCACTATGGATCACTCCAATGATGGAAACTTGATCACACCAATGATCAAACTTAAAGCATCATCATTATCAAAATTGATCACTCCAAATTTGATTACTGATAACACGAAGTAAAACCAAAACAGGACCTTATAAATATAGTTTCTTCTACACCTAGAAGGTGATCAATTTTTAAGAGTGACCAATGCAAATTTGAGAAAAACTTTGGGGATGATCGAATGTTTAAGGGTGTTTACCATCTTCACCAGGGATTACAAATTCTCTATCTTGTGATCATGCCATGATTAACATTTAAAGTCCCCCTAATTTTTGTTCCTCAACCAACATACATGTGATATATTTTATCATGTTCCTAAATTGATCAGATTATATTACAACATATATATTTGAGAAGGGTGAAAATAAAAGTTTACATCAGGAATAGTTATGTCGTGATTGTAATTGTCTGTGATGAGGGGTCATACCAAATGTTTTAGCTATTCCAGGACACAAATGGGGGATGATAATTGACCAGATACTTTCATAATCAGAAGATCAAACACTAGCTAGCCTAGTATGGTCATATAGACTGTCATGTTGAAAATGTCAGTGCTGTACCTACATGGTGATATAATACATACTATGCCACAAGTATTTTGACATCCAGTGTACAAAGATTTTAATAGCGTTGAATCAGTGAAAATCACACTTGTTTTGCGGGGCACGTGAGGGGGAAATATGTTAACTTACAAAATTGAGGTCAAATGTCAAGGGCAGATTCAGCGAAAATTGATAGGGGGGGTCAACGATCACAGTTGAACAGGCGAGGGTCTAGGGGCGGCCTAGGCCCTGGAAGCTCCAGGGTCCTAGATTGCCGGAGATGCGTTCTAAGCATTTTCCGGGAAATAAATCTGAAAATCATACATGCAGGTTCTATTTTCACGTTTCTTTTGCATTTACATGTATAAGCATGCATCAATATTGAAAAATCACACCTATTGCCTGAATCTATTTGACTTTCTTGTTATATTTAACACATACAAAAACAATGATCTTTGTTTATCACCCACAGGAATACCTCAAGCTTGGGGCAAACAAGAAACCTATTGAAGTCACAAGGTTAAGGTTGACCAATAAAAAATTATACATTGATGCATTAGGGAAAGGCATTACATTGGGTAGCATGATCAGGATCAAAAGGTCAAGTTCACTGGCCATCAACAACTCATTGAAAAATGAAAAAAACATGGATGACTTGTGGATTTATTACTAAACTTTTTTCTCATGTCAAGACTCCTGTTATTTTTACTTTTCTCTTATTTTCTGTTAGGATAGTTTTTTCTTCCTGTCAGAAAAACAAATTCTGTCAAAGAACATGGTCTGGGTGAGGTGCACATCAGGCAGATGGACAAAAATGCAGGAACTATCTGGTTCATGTATATTCAGCTTGAGGCTAGCACTACCATGACAACATAATAGAAGCTCCTTCAACTTTTATACAGAAATCTCTATTCTTTCATCAAATCCCAAGTTTTAGGTCTTCTTGATACTTTTAAACAACTTCTTTAGTTGGGGGAATAGACTTTGTATAGCCTATCTTTGAAGGAGATCTATTGAACATGAATGTTCACTCCTGTATAAGCCATTGTGAGGACATCATTCAATGAACAATCTTTATATCCCAGGACAGGTGTTCTGCTTTCAGGTGTATAAAGGTTCCTCATAAATCTATTCTTATTTCATTTTGACCTAGCTGAACTCTTGTTTCATTCAAGCGTGTAGAATATGGCCCTTTATGAGTACACCTTTAATATTCATCTCTACATAAAAAAGATCACAAACATAACATTTCCTTTCACTTTGAAGTGGTTTGACATTGTCCTACATACCATATGACATATATTAAACTTATATTAAACATTTCCTGCTGGATTTGCTAAGCAATCAGGCATGTTACTGTAGACATGTAGGTGATAATGAATATGTATTTTATGAGAATAAAAGGTAAATTATGCAGTAGGTGTTACTTAAATTGAGTTCAAACCATACTCTGATTTTTATGATGACCTGCATTTCAGTACGCAGCACTTAAATTGACAACCATATTATCAGACTTGTTGAAACTTGTATGAATGAAAATCTAGCATATACATGTACATATGAATAAGGTACAGACATGTTCTGATGTTCTTGTTCTGTATGTACATTAATATGATTCTATATTAGGACAGATTATACATGTACCTTATGAGTGTCAGTGATCAGAAATATGCTCGCGTTTCTGTCATCATCATAATATAGATTCATCTATCATTGTGGTTGCTTGTTTAATACTATTCAGAACAGAATACTATTCAGAACAGAATATCTATTACCGGTATCCTGACAGCAAAACTGACGGATTTCATAATCGTAATTCATTACAAACATATCCTTCATGAAGCAATTGATTTTTAATCTGTCTGGCACCAAATAAGGATAGATAGCAGTATTTGGAGCATGTGAATCGGTCAGAATATATGAGATTTGGGTGCGGCAATACTTAGTTCGGAAGATCTGAACAAACTATGAGTACCGGTAGCTGAAACGTTTGCCATATCTCTGAACACATAGAGAAATCAGGGATTCTTCAACAATCACCTGTAGCGTCACCATAATTGATGTACCGGTACTTCCAAAGTATTATATAAATAAATAATGATGATAACTTCGGGAGTTACCAAATCTAGGACAAAGAATTAAGAAAATGTGAGAAGAGACAAATTGTAGTTTGATTTAAATTTCCTCCTCATTTGACCTACAGTACTTTGGTGAGAAAACACACATTTCAATATCAGCAAACACAGCATAGTATGTTTTGATCAGACATGTTAGAACAAATGGGAAGTTTACTGTGTTTACTTTAGGGAACATTTTAAACATAGCATAATTTGTAGTTCTGTGATGTCACGGAGTTTTCAGGGAATAAATCTGAAAACCCACTCTGCACACAGACTGTATGAATAGCAGTGTGCAGATTTTGTAAATGAGCTAATATATAATCTAAGCTTCAACCCTGAACATGCGTTTGATCAGTGCAGTTTAGGGAAGTAGATCTTCACAAATGTAAACTCTACCTGCAGATCTTTCTCTATCATGTCTACTAGCAACCATTACACATACATGTACATGTACAAGTGATTACACTCATATAGAATTATTAACCTTCTCTGTTTACAACTAGTACTCTGTAATGGCAGGGTGTCCATGTAATGTTAAAATGCCCAAATTGATGGATGGCGAATGACACAAATAATGATTATTGATTGTTTTCTGTCAAGCTCAAAGCTCCCTCTTGTTGGACCAGGGTAGAATGACTGGAGGCGCTAAATGAAACTCAATAATTTCTCGTTAGGCCTGTACTTTATTAGGAGCTGAGGATAGACTCTGGGCAGTCAGACATATCTACTGGAATTGACCCGACTTACCAAGGTCTACTCAATCGGCGAGTCTACTCAATGAGTATGCACTGCTAGCCATCTCTTCGCTCAAAACTGTCTGTCCAGGTCAATGACTGATTGGTCCCAGGAAACAATACATGTCCTGTACATAAATGGTGTACATGTATGTTCACTGGTCAGAATATAACCAAGTATAAGATATTAGTTACAAGGAGAGCACTTCCAAGACAGACAAATGTCATGCTGGTCTTTTTATCCAAATTGTTTTTGATAGTTTGGTTTAGCAACCTATCCAGTACACGAGGAATGGTACAATTACATGTACATGGTCATTTATACTAACATTCAGGTTTTATTGCATACTAATTACAATGAGGATTGCAAAGACTTCTGTTTCTTGTCTGCTTCGCTCTTACAGTTCACGTTTTCCCATCACAGATCCCAAGTAAATATGGTTCCTGTTCTTTCTCAGAAACAGGAACGTATTCATGTTATTTAATGATTACTCTTTTTTTTTAGCCACTTGTAAGATGTGGAAAATAAGCCATGATATGATAACCAAGCATCATGTGTCTGGTCTGTGTACTTTAAAATTCTCTGTCATTATGGTCATATGAGGAAAATGTGTTGAACTGGTACGAAGTGTACCACTGTCAGATATTAGCCAACTATTAGCCAACTATGCTTTATATAAGTATCTTCTTGAAAATGGTTAAAATGCTTACATTGTCACAAAACTTAGTAACAAAAGTTGGAAATACTCAATGAACAATAGCAAATAATGTGCTTCCCATATTGGAGAGATGTGAGCACCCAGAATGGACCCACGTGCATAGGGAGTCTGAGCTTGGTGACTGCAGGATAAAATACATACAGATGAATATGGTAGAGAAGATGTCAATCATTTTGTACAGCAAACACTGTAGTGTAGTTCAATGTATTTGGTGAACAGTCAATATCAGTCACCTGCGTTTCTCACAATGTATCTATAACTAATATCACAGGATAGCAGATGTACACATGTCTAACTCACAGAGGTGAAGGAAATAGATGTTGAAAGACGAGCAAGAATAAACAACTGAAAATCCATCAACAGCGTACAGGTACGCATGTGAACAGAAGGCACATTTCAGGAATTTTCACAATATGTACATGTACAATCAGTTCATGTAACTATAGTAACTATATGAGTCAGTGAATAGGATTTAACGTCACTTTCAATAACATTTCAGTCATATCGCGATGAGCCAACTATCGCTACCCAGTCAAGTTACGTTGCTGTAGCTTTAAAGCAGAAATCTTTGAAGCAACATGGAGCCCGATGCCAACCTTCCACCCTAAAAAACACTGAGAGCAGCACAAGACACAGACAGGACGATTACAATGGCGCAATAAAGACAATACAATTACAGTGCTAGACACCACATTATCAAGTTCCTGTTGCTTCTCAGCAAACTGCATTGAAGCAACAGGAACCCGTGCCCTCCAAGCACCCACCAACCACTTGCAGGTAGCCAGATGCAAGAATTACAAGTAATGGACACATTCCCAGACCCTGTACCACATTTTCATACAAATGAAGACACTTCAATGAAATACCATATTTAAAATTCTTTAATATAAAAATAGGTCACAATTGATCATACTGATCTTTGATTTTTTGCAATAAATATACTTTAAACAATTGACACTCTTCATCACTGAAGGTGAAAGAGTCACTCCAAGAGCTCGCCGGGAAAGATAGAGGTAGTCGTGAGGATGACGTCTGATTATTCTTGAAGCAATAGATCTCAACCTGGATCTTAACTTGATAGAAATAGTACACCTCATCAGGAAAGTCATCTCCTTGGGCTTCAATCTTCCGCCATAATGTCTTGTTAAAATGATTGTATAACATATAATCCAAGCGACTCCAGTGAGAATATATTGCGACGTTGTCACGGCGCGGGGGTGACTGTTTGTATTTATAATTTAATTTATTAACAGAGTGATATAATATGTCTTTTATAGTCCAGCACATAAGCCGTTTTAATAGCACCAGGGATTCCATAAAATATTCCACAATCATGACGAGTGTGAAATCCTTGTCCAATTCATTGATATACGATGTGACTGCGGCACTGTCCTCTGTAATATTGGCGTGTCCCTCAGGGAAGCCAATCGGCATACCTAGACAATGCGAGAGCAGATTTTTGGTAATTGAGAAATTGTCCGGTATGCAGTAACGAATCGGTGACGCATCATGAGATCGGTAATTGGTCTCGTACTTGTTCAAATTATGCAGGTACTCTGTGATAGTATCTGGTCCCGGAATCTTGGCAATATTCGCCACATTGAAATAGTTAAACACTGACTTGAAATGCTTATATGGTTCTCGTATAATTGTGATATACTGTGTATCTGATGGCATAATGTTCTGCATGATGGACTTGTTTAATACTGCATGTTCAATGAGTATATTAAAGCCTCCACTTTTTGAGGGTCGGTAGTCTTTGCTTGTCATAACGTAAGGCCATCCCAAGTATATATTCTTCTTGATGGGCACAACAAAAGACAAGTTACGTACATAGCCGAAGCGACGTAATACCGATCCCATTGTCTCTGTTGCACATTTCATACATTTGATGAACACAAAGTTTGTCTTCTCTTGGCAAGTTTTTGTGAAAAGTTTCTCCGGAAGGTGTAATGACTTTCGCCGATAATTTACGTGGTATGAGTCAGACTGTTTCATGTCCCTTGCAAGTCCATCCAATGGGATGCCTTCAGCCGGTGCATGTAAATCTCTTCCCCGGTTCCCATGATCCTCTACTGCACCAAGTCTGTACTGTATCGACAAATTAACGTAGAACAGTCCAAGCAAATACAGAACTATGGTTGCCAGAACTATTGTCAAACGAATCCTGAACTTCCAAAAACAATGGGATAACTTCATGTTGAGAGTTATTCTGCAGGCAGACAACTTTATGTAATTCACTGTCTTTTCTCCATAAAGCATTAAATGAACAGCTCAGTATGTCAGGCTCCCACATGAAATCCGGGAATGCAGAAAGTCTACAAGTGAATGCACAATCAATACATATACATCACCGAGAATCCTGGTGAATCTGCGAGGTGTCCTATCACTCCAAGCCACACGTGGGATCGTAGATGAAATCTGAAATAGCTGTCGTGGACAAGCCAAATGTTGTACACAGCTGTTGTTAAGCGAATCAATTTAATCCATTTCTTGGGTAACCACCTCTCAAATTGCCAGTTGCTATGACAATGATTTTCGCCTGGCTAGTTGACTGTGTCAGCCAAGCAGACTAGGCAATGAAAGGCCAGATATGTCTGTCAATAGTTATCAAGGTGCTTGCAGTTCCACTCAATATGTTGTATTCAATGCAGATAAAAAGTCCCTACCACCAGTGCAGACAGATTCATTGATAGGCAATTTCCTGTAGAAAAATCATAGACTCAATGTCAACTGCAGATCTCGGGTTTGGGCTTTAATCCATGGATAAACAGAATCTCAAATATTCAAAGAGTTGTCGTGGTACAGGTCTGCTTTCTGTAAATCATTCAGCTTATGATGATCAAACCCATGTTGAGTATTCAATTAACAGCGAAATAAGACTTGGATAAAAATCTGCGTCATGGTAAATAAAACACAAACTGGATGGAAGAATGACTAAAAAACAAACTGGATTTAAAAAACTTGGTTTCCAGTTCTACTTTTGACACAGGAATAACCCTGCCTAAAGACAGAACATCTGAGATCCAAGGTAATTCTGAATAACATTCCACACTGATGCAGCCAGAACCTGATATGTATCTGTAGAGGGACCTCATGTGGTTCCAGAATGATTGCAAAGCCAAACAGCTTCCCTCACTGGTGATTACATGGAGCCCTCCTGGGGTAAACACTGTCTCACTGTTTTATCAGGTTTCCAGAGAAACAGCTTCTCTCAGAGTGGTACTAGCTGGCATAATATCTGAATAATTATCCATGTCATATTATCAGAGAGAACTAAGCCAGGCAGATCACATGTTGGTAGGCATACACTATTGACTCCTCATCTCTGGGATCATACTTCTAACACAGTCATGTATGCAGTGAAACAGAGTTGGCAACCTGAAACCAGGCAATCCAGATGTATAAAGATTTATAGGAGGCAATATGAGAATGCCATACAAATGTCACCACACCAAGACTTCCACCATGTAGCAATGTACCCATGTGTTAATCATGTCAATAGCATGGCTTACTAGAAGAGTCTAGTACACACATGTGTTATTGAGTTTGCTTATAAACCCTGTATGTTCAGCCTCTAGTCCACATGGGTCCTTCACAATATGACTGCAGGGGTGTGTAGTCACGCTAACTGGTTTTCAATTAAAATGTCCACATGTCATCTGTTTACATGTCCAATAGGGAATCACCAATAACAACCCTCACACTGCACTTGTCATGGATTATCACCTTGGATTAATTGTGCAAATCCACTCCAACTACATGTTTCCTCTCATCTTCAAAAGTCCATTTTGGCATCACTGTCAGACAGTTCAGTCTGATTAGATTGAATCACATGTTTAAACTGGTGTTAACCCTGCCACACTCCACCAATGATCTTAACATACTTGTCTATTTCCCACAAAGGTTTGTTGTCCTTAGCTGTCACTCATCCAGTCACCCATGTCAGATTTCAGGAAAACAACTCCCACATGTGACTGGACCCTGGCTGATTACAGCACTGCAGTAGACATGTATACATGTAGTGTGGCACTGAGTGATGAATGTCATTTCCTACACTCAGCAAACTCCCTCCTGTTTACAATCCTGGCAGCTACATGTATCTGCATGCTGCATGTACATCTCTACTACAATTGTGACCTAAATTCTTAAGCTGGATTTAACTGCCAGCTAATAGTCCTTAAGGTCCTAAAGCATATTTATTCAACTGAACTAATATACCACACAGAAAAATCTAGTCACCTGAATGCAGTAAAGTGAAACCTACATTCATCCAGCATGTCTGAGCGGGTTTCCTACCTGACATTATTTTGTGCCATATATGCATTATGATGTTTGCCCCAGGCTGTAATATTTGAAACCTGATATTACAGACACACAGTCACAGGCTCAAAGCACAATTAACAATTGTCTATTCCTGATAGTAGGACTAAATGAGCCTTAAATATTCATCACTGGCCATACAGAGAAAATCAATACATATTAAGGTAACGAGGGTGTGTAATTCTGTCTGCAAGCCAAAACACTGCATACATTTACATTGTAGGCTTAAAACCCCTTTCTCGCTGTATTATTAGCTTGCTTTTATTCCATAGATAACTAATAATGCTCCTCCATGAAATTATTCATTTGACAAAGTGGAGCAGCCATTGGAAGCCATGACAAGCTCATTCTATCTCCATTTATGTTATTGTTTTTGGCAAATCAAATTTTCAGAAGATTTTTTTTATTTTTTTATTATAGGAGAATACAAATTTAATGCAGTTCCATCAAGGTTGGGAAGATTTTACAAGTCAATTTGCTTAAAAGTTGTTTCATTTGGCCTTGAAATAATGAGCAAGCTTAAAGTTTCTGCTACCAAAAGTTGGGGATGGCAACAATATGTCTGTGGATAGTCAATTATGTAAATAAAATAACATTAGTTGTGATAGTGATACCATCAATTATTATTTTCAATTTTTTTTCCATCATATCACGATGGTTTATTATATGTGTTATACTTGAGTCATAGCCTACTAATATGTGTGCATTCTATGATTTTCAATATTTTCATTAATTTGGGTTTGGACCTTACTCTTAGTCAAATTTGCCATGACAAATAGACGGTGTGCACAAATTATAGACATCTAAAGGTCTGTAACATTATCCCATATTGAGCTATGTCTGCATTTCAATCAGTCCGCTGCATTCAAATGTTGGAGAAGTATCTAGGCATTGACAGAATATATACATACATTTACTGCAGTTAAGATGAACTTTCAAACTTTTCAATCTCTTTCCTTTTCTTGCTCATATTTATCACTTTTTTTATCACATATTTCTGAACAGTTGTTTCGAGTAAATTTTTCTTTTATTACACATGTACATATATTTCAAAATTTGTTTATAGGTGAATTTTTCTTATTACATATTTCTGAACACATTTGTTGAGGGGTGAATCTCTCTTTTATCACATCTTTCTGTCAAAACATTTGTTTATGTATGGGTGAATTTCTTTTTTATTACATATTTTGGAAAATATGTTTATGGGTAAATTTCTGTTTTATTTCATATTCCTGAACATTTGTTTAGCGGTAAATTTCTCTTATTATATATTTCTGAAAATTTGTTTATGGGTGAATTCATCTTTTATTACATATTTCTGAAGAATTGTTTCTCGGTGTATTTCTCTTTTATTACATATTTCCGAACATAGTTTAGGCAGGAATCTCTCTTTTATTACATATTTCTAAACATTCCTTTATGGGTAAGTTAAATTTCTCTTTTATTACAGGGTGAGTGAGTAGTAGGCTTTAACGTCATTTTCAACCTTGTTTCATTCATATCACGACAGTGCCTACATGTACCAGAACACGAGAGTGCTCACAGTTCCTATTACCCTGGATACTGATCAGCCCAGCCAGTACAGCATCCAGTCACCCATCCAAGTATTGACCGAGCTTAACGTTACTTAACTTTGGTGATCAGACGAGAACTGGTGTGTCCAACGGTATAAGCCGTACATATTTCTGAACATTTGTTTATGGGTGAACTTCTCTTTTATTGCATATTTTTGAACATTTGTTTATGAGCAAAGGAGATGGTATTGTAAGGCGGGGTTTTTGCCCACAGCCGACTCATAGGAATGTACATTACTTCTCTCCATCTGTCAATCACAATGCAATGTACAACTGTAAATCAACTGAATGTTACGGTGAAACACGATAGCTTCACATATGTTCGGTACCAAGGCGTTATTATTTCACCACATTGCAGTCGATTTTACATGCACATATTGGAGAATAAATACACAATTTGGGCGAATATATTGCTGTTGTAAGAGGTAGCGACTGATCGTTCGATTTCAACGTTAGACTGGCCCGTAGTGTCCACACGGTACCGTGTCATCCACACGGTATCGTGTCCTTGGTAAACATTATTTATTTTACTTTTAATTGGTTCATAATGATAGCCTAAAATCTTATTTCAGATATACTGAATGCAATTTTTTTTTTACAAAAATGAGAAAGATTGAAATAACTTGTCGATGTCACACATGTTGCCCTCCTGGGATTCGAACTCGGAAAAGAAAATTTTGAGGCGCTTGTGATCCAACGGGTGTATCCACTACACCACCACATACGAACAACTTTAACGGGCTATTTTGTCACTTTAATCTACTTACGAAAACTTCAAACGTTATGAATCATAACTTTTCAATTTTTAGTATGAAGGACTCCTTGGACCAAAAAGATCTTCCAGCAGCGGGAATATAATGTTACCACACAACACAAGGTAAAATGGCGTTCTGGTCCAAGGGGTCCTTCGTGTCTAAATGTGTGTCTGAATGACTCGATTTAGACCCTTTTTTCGCGAAATAGCGCAAGCTGTGGATTTCAGTTTCATTTGGTAACTATAATCATAACGCAATTGCACTAAATCTTTCACATATTGTGTACTTATATTTTCTCTAGACGTTACATTAAAACATAAGTATTTTTAGGACATTTTATTTTCTCGATTTCAACCGCACCACGAATAGGCCAAAACCCCCGCCTTATGCTACCATCATCTTTCTCTTTTATTACATATATATTTGAAAATTTGTTTATGGCTGAATGAATGCAGTCATTCTTAATTGAAAGATAGCCTCATGAAATTTCTCACAAAGTGATGTAAAATGAAGTGAGAAAACTAAGGTAGGCATTGATTTATCAAGGTGCCACACTTTGGATAAGATAGAGGTTAACTCTCTCTTTACCAGTAGTTTTGACAGAACTTTGCAAACCATAGTATCAATTCTGTCATAAACGTGAGTGGAGTCTGATACCTATCATTGTCTATGTGGTTTCAAAGATGACACTCAAGAGCTTTCAAACAAGATATGATGAAATATTTGGCTAAAATTTCTTCCATTCGTATGTCAATGACAGGCAATCATGAAACTTGTTGTACTGATATGGTACAAAGAGGGTTAAAATGAAAAAAGAAAACAAAGGTGTGATAACCATAACGGGCCAAATGTTCATTAAATTAGGAAATAAGTTAAACTAGGTAATTAACTGTGTTATCAATTTGGGAATTCATATCCAATGAAACGCAGAGAGAAATGAACAGATTGAATATCTCATGCCACCATATAAATGATTTTATTTACAATCGAATATCTATCTACCAGAACTGGGTCTTGGAATTCTGACCATTTAATAGTTTCCACGATTGTTACAAATTAAGAGCAGTGATTTCTATGTCTTGTCCATTGTTAGTTGGATTGCATTTCCATAAAGGAGAAAGCCCCATGCAGTAACTGTACAATTTGTTTTTTAATGTAAATTACTAGGGCTTTCTCTGACTTAATTTAAATGATTTGTTCTTAATTCATGTAAGAAGAATGTGGATGTTTCAGTCACTGTCTTCTGACCAACCAATTTATATCATCTTTCTTCAGCAATGTCAGATTTGGGGATAATTGAAGCGCATTCTTATCAAGGATCAGGCACATGGATCAGAGTGAACATCAACAATGCGTTCGTGTTCAAAGTACGTTTGGTTCTTGGTGCTTTATATGTCTACACAGCACTGGTTGAGAGATACGATAAAACAAAATTTTTCATGTAACACTATGCAAAAACATAGCTAAACATGAAGCTGCGCTATCGAAACCCCTCGGCTCTGAACCCCAGCTATTATAATGTAAGGGTGTCTCTACCAATTGATTGGCTTGTGGGAAGAAATATTTACCCCTGGTATTGTAAGTGTACTTTCTTTGAAAAAAAAAAAAAGTTTTCCTCCCCTTAAATTAATTTGTTTCTGGAATAAATTGAAAGAGCTGTATCGATGTCTCACCAAAACAACAGTACACATGGCTAGATAAATACAGTACATGTATACTAAATGGCACATGTATGTCATTTTCAAAACAGATTTGCAAGCATTCTTTGCATTGTCTAAGAGAATAAATCAGTCATCCAATCAATAAATAAATGTGATAGTATACTAACATGATATAGAAATAATATGCAAACTTAACATAAGAATTAGTGGATTTTGTTAGACAAGGGGCATAACTCTGCAAACTACTTTCTGACACGACTCATTTTCGATAGGCATCTAGTGTCATTTTCAAAACAGATTTGCAGGCATTCTTCGCATTGTGTAAGAGAATAAATCAATAAATCAGTCATCCAATCAATAAATAAAAGTGACAGTATACAAACATGATATAGAAATTATATGCAAACTTAACATAGGAATTAGTGGATTTATTAGACAAGGGGCATAACTCTGCAAAATACTTTCTGACACGACTCATTTTCGATAGGCATCTAGTTCAGGTCAAGAGAAACAACTGTATCACGTTAGGATTTTGTATATGGAACGGTTCTGAAATTATCACAATAACAAATCATAAATGGATTATTATTTGTAAAAAGGGGCATAACTCTGCAAAATATTGTCCGAGCTGACTCATTTTCGATAGGCTTCTGATTTACGTGAAGATAAATAGATGTAACAAGTTTGGTTGCCATGCATGAAACGGTTCTGTAGATATCGCGGTAACGGAGTTTATTAGACAAGGGGCATAACTCTGCAAAATACTTTCTGACACGACTCATTTTCGATAGGCATCTAGTTCAGGTCAAGAGAAACAACTGTATCACGTTAGGATGTTGTATATGGAACAGTTCTGAAATTATCACAATAACAAATCATAAATGGATTTCTATTTGTAAAAAGGGGCATAACTCTGCAAAATATTGTCCGAGATGACTCATTTTCAATAGGCTTCTGATTTACGTGAAGATAAATAGATGTAACAAGTTTGGTTGCCATGCATGAAACGGTTCTGTAGATATCGCGGTAACGGACGGACGGACGTACGGACAGCCGTACATGATGACGACAATACCCCTAGGCCAAAGTTGGCCGAGGGGTAAAAACGACAGCCGAGGAAACTGTGTAAGCAGAAGTTCTGTAAGATTCTGAAGCAGAATCATAAAAAACAAAATCTTTATTCTTGCAAAGTTCAGTGCCCCTTTTGTTAAAACTAACATTTTTGTATATTATTACTGTGATAATCTGAGGTGGGTTTTTTTCCAGTTTGTTGTACATGGCAGTTATTGTATTTACAAAGTGAATAACAATTCAGCTGTTGTGGATGATCGGAACATTGCCTCATTGTTCTGGTAACAATGGCTAAATTAATAATCATGTTAATATGATTGTCATGTCTGTCATCTGAGTTGTATAATGGGTCAATACTCGGTCAACTCAGTTGAGAGGATCCCATAGGCTTGACGGCAGAGTCGATTGGATCTTAACTGATCAATCGTCTGCACTGCGATTGTCTCTTGTCTGATTTGTGTGTCTAACCCTAACCAACCTAAAACCTAACCTACCAGACTTTTCTCTGGGACAGACATGAACCAATAATTTACTGTGGTAACACGCTTCCTTTCATTTTGGATTTCGGATGTGGATTTACCAACAACACCTCCTTAAGAATTGAAAGCAGCGGATGCCTGTTCTCTATTTTTGCAATAGAACAATTCATCAGCCTTGAGTGCACTAATTGACTGCAAGGATATACATTTGTGCAGGTCTGTACAGTACCTGCACATACATGTAGGCCTACTTAGAAAATAATGTACAGTTGCGATGACATCACAATAATCGTTTAATTAAGTGTTATTTGGAATTCATTCTATAAATTGTGATTAACATTAATAAATGAAAACGGATGTGAAATTGGTTACAGTTGTATTATCATGGGATAATACTACATGTATGCAAGTTGTGAATATCAGTTAATTATCAGGATTATTCTTCATTTTTAGCCACTGTTCAATCCAATCATTGCAGAACATTCACTGTTACTGTAGACCATAAACAAGTACAAGTAATAATATTAGAAAAATACATGACCAATGACCAATCAGTACTAGTATTCAAACATGTCTACTTTACATTAACGCATGCAATTAGCGTCTCTTGTATTTCTTAACAGATAATGTCCTTCAACATGCAGCTTCGCAAAAAGATCAAGCCCTTTAGGGTGGCACATCATTTGAGGTTGCACATCATTGGCAATGCACATATTTGAAAAGACAATACATAAAAATATGGTTTCTATATCAGTGATGTTGAGGTTGGATTGAAAGGAACTATATTATAAAACTTGAAATAAAGATTACATTTCTTTTTCAAAGTAAGCATATACAGCTCATTACGTATATGTACATGTATAATAGGAACAATTGACCGTGCAACTTCTTGGTGTAACTTTGTGTCATGATACGTGAATTATATAATCCCTTTTCTGACAGAGCTATTAACAATGTAATAGTTGGAGTAGAGGTATCATTTACAGTATGGAATGGGACACCAGCCTTGTGGGTGAACCCTCACATTTGTATGCAAATAAAAGAATATAATGACAAATGTTTTCAATCATACATGTGTAATGCTACATAATAATGTGCACTGGTAAAACTGGGACACCACAAACTCAGTTTTAATTAATATAAGTTAAATGTGTGGACACAAATATGGTTCATGTAAAAGCTTTAAGCTAAATCATATGATGTGGAATAAAATGATTTGATAGCAAAATTGAAGGGAAATTTTGTCCTTCATTTAAGGCGACACGAAATTCAAAACTGATAGAGGTTCAGTACTGCGGGATTCCCCCGCCGGGTTATTTAATATTGTACTTCTGAAACAAAATAATGTCATCAAACTACATGTATTAGTAATTACTATAAAGTATATATTGTAGGTCATTTGTTGTGTGTGTGTATATACAATGTACACTACATCTCATACCTAATAGTAGGTTAGTTTCACATATAAGAGATATAAAATTTGAAATATGAGGGTATGGGGTCGGGCAATGCATTGAATAAGTGTAGAATGATGCAAGCTCCCAGAATATATGAGGGTATATGAGAGATAGAGGGTGTGGCTCTATGCCCCCGGGGGTGAGGGCATGCTCTCGGGGGGTAGTGGATGGGTTGAATAAGTGTAGATGGCGGATGGGTTGAATAAGTGTATAATGATGTAAGCTCCTTGAATACATGATGGTATGGGGTCAGGCGAAGCTTAGTTTAAGAGATATAGGGTGGGGCTCGGTGCCCCAGGGGTGGGGACATGCTCCCCGAGGGTAGTGGATAGGTTGAATAAGTGTAGCATGATCTAAGCTCCCAGACTATATCAGGGTATGGGGTCGGGCGAAGCTTAGTTTAAGAGATAGAGGGTGGGGCTCGGTGCCCCAGGGGTGGGGACATGCTCCCCGAGGGTAGTGGATGGGTTCAAAAAGTGTAACCAGATGTAAGCATTTGGAATAGATGACAGTTCGGGGGGTCGGGATGGTCTTAGTTCAGGAGACATAGTTGAGGCCGAGATGCTGTGGACAGGTTTATTTTCTAAGTCCAAAACTTTAACATTTACTTGGTCCTGGGGTCCCAGGGGTGGGGACATGCTCCCCCAGGGTAGTGGATGGGTTCAATATGTGTAGCCTGATGCAAGCATCTGAAATATGAGGGTTCGGCGGTCGGGCAGGCCTTAGGATCAAACTTTAACATTTACTTGGTCCTGAGGGAAAAATTTCTAAGTCCAAAACTTTAACATTTACTTGGTCCTGCAGATAGACAGACAGACAGATAGACAGATAGACAGACGGACATCATTGTGGCACCTATATCGAGCTTTCCGCAGCTAAAGCTACGGGCTCGATGAAAATTGGGTTGAACAAGCAATTAAAGAGGTAGTAGCGTGATTTTAGTTGTTCGGGTAAACTGAACAGCATGATCACTTGCAACATTTGCCAAAAGATTTTCAAGTATTGAAATCTCGTATTTCATATAGGGATCAATATTGTCAGATTCTTCAATTCGGTCTAGTGAACAACATGAAAATGGGAAATGACTGAGATGACGTCGGATAACGTGATCAGGTATCCATGACGTCACATTAGAAGCCGTCACAGTGCGATAAAAGTTCTAAGATCGAGTATGACGTTGCAAAGCATCACGCTCGGAATGCCAGTGCGCGTTTTCTGATGTCATCTCAGGCACTGGAGCCAAGTGCAGGTGCTGTTACGTTTTTCAGAGAATGTCAGAAGTGTGATTTCAATGCCCGTGATATTAAAAAATGAGGTCACAGAAACACGTTCACCATAGTTGCTTTCAACTACTGAATAACTTTTATCGAAATATGTTATTTGCTGAATATTTTTTAAATGACGCTTTTACCTCTTTAAACATCACTACATACAGACAAACATGTAGTTTCATGATGAAATCATCATGATCAAGGTTCCCTTCAATAGCCATGGGCATGGTAACTGTTTGATTTTCCATATTATAATTAATTCTGTGCACACATGGCGACACCAAGATTAAAGATTGGCCTTCACAGGGGCGATTCAGCAATTACAGGACATTTATAGCTCAGATGATACGAGTGGCTCCACGGATTGGAGGAATCATGATTTCGATCCCCACTGACCATGCTGACATGACTGAGTCTAAATTATTCTTTCTCTCAAAAATGTTTCCATTTATTCTGTTGTTGACAGAAAAAGACTGCAGGGCATACAGGCAGACTGCTAAAGACAAGCAACATTCTCAGAATCCTGTTGTCAGAGGCTGATTCAGGCAAAGCTTTGGTGTAAAGTCTCCTATTGAAAGTGTAATATCCTGGACAACAGAATGAGGCTGACAATACAACTTGGGCCAAAATTAAAGAAGTTGTTTGTTTGGGCTAACATAACCTTGCTGTAAACCATCGGTCTGTAGGTCGATTTTTATTTTTATATATTTTTTTTCCTTTGCATTTGAACTTTTTGTGATCACATACCTGCTGACAATATTACTTCATGAGAGTAGAGCCATGCAGATTTGCCAAACATTGAAACTATTACCATTCCTGCTATACAAACATGTAGTTTCCTGATTTACATATATAATTTCAATATAAGACACAAGACAAAAAAAAATATATGAATGTATTCACTTCTCAGATGAGTAACAAAAAAAAAACAAAAAAACAAAAACAAATACAATAAAAAGTTTTGGTTAGGGGCCTCTTTGATGGGTAGGTACATGTAGGACTACCCAAAAGTATTTTAATTTTGGCCTTGCAGCAGATCCTTGCCAATTATATTTTGAGAGTATTGCAACAAATCGTTACTCTAGTCACCCCAAAAAATCTGATACACAGGCACAGTATGTCTTTTGATTGACACATATGAGAGGCTTATGTCATGAATAGAAAAATATAATACGAGTGTGATTGAAACTGCATCAAATATTTTATCATGCTTCCAGAATGAAACGAAGGTTAGATGCTAACTCTTTAAAAAGAGAACACTCTTCGAAAAGGGAGCACCTTATAAACGTTATCTTGCGCTCCAGTCCACTCAGTTTCATAATGCGCAAAGCTGATTGGTTCAGAGCCATGTGCAGATGGGTAGCGTGTTAGATACTCAGGAAGAGAATAGGTCAGAGGCTGTTACACTGACAGCATGAGGTCCTAACTTACATGTAGATGATGTGAGAATGTGCCTGCATGTTCTTGATCACTAAATCAGAGCCAAAATTCCAGATGTTAATATCAGAGGCCTGATATTCCCAGTGAAATAGCTGATGTAAAATTTAACAGAGGAGACAATAATATTCTCAGCCATGAGAACATCAACATCATGTAGGTTGATTTCCAAAAGATCAAATTCAGCATGTAACCATTTAGCATCAGGTGTTCAAGCAATAGGAGATTGGTTCACAGCATGTAACCATTTAGCATCAGGTGTTCAAGCAATAGGAGATTGGTTCACTGGCATATTATTTCCTTCCAATATGGGAGGTCATGAAAATCTCTAAAAGTTTACCTTCAATTGACTGCCCTGTATGCTTAACAGACAAGCTTTTAAACAGAAAAGAGGTGAAGGATGATGATGAATACTGAAGCTTTACTGAAACTCTGTGATTTCCAATTTTCTTCAGAAGCCAATGAAAATGCTGGATTTCTGTTCAAAAATTTGAATTCACAAATCAAATGTTTAAACCTGGAAGATATCCCGCATTGTTTTTTCTCTAAAACTCATATTGCATAATTTAATATCACGTGCAACAATACCCAATCATGTGAAGGATAACACTCAATAAGAGTCCTGATCAATCCATATGTAAACTAGCACTGGATTGGTGATCATGTGTGACTCTAACAGTC
>JAVTVY010043564.1:0-21965 GCA_036873755.1 Hanleya hanleyi | reverse complement strand
GTTATAGTGAAATAGGCCGCGATGTGAGACTGTCGAAGCCCATGGAAGCTGTGGGAGTATTAAATGGTCTAAATACAGCCTGGTAACTTAATATTTGGCAACAGTATTTGCATTAGTATAGGTTACAGCCTGTTCAGAGAGGGAATTTGCTAAAAACATAAAAAAGTTTTTTCGTTTTTGTTTTCATTTGAGCGCCCAAATTCATTGTAACGGGTTCAAAAACGGCCTGAATCAGGTGTTGATTGGAACCCAAGATACTGTCATTATTTAGAGGTTGGTTGGTTTATCCAGGCATGCTAGGTGTCTGTATTCACAGGTTTCACTGTAAACTCTAACCTGTATATACTCGCACTGCATTGTATGCTAACAATATATCCTGCATATTAATAATCCTGCGACTGTTTACAATCATTGTCATTTGTTTGGTGCCATTAATGGTCAAGATATCAGATTACTTATTGGAAATAAAAGTGGTATCATTCAATTTTGTTAGCCGAAGAGTCATATTTAATGAATTGCACCTGGCTGGAGAGTGAATCATAGTGAGACCTGTCCATCAGACAGGCATTTCAAATTTGGACAGACAAAAATTGGAGAATTTAGCTTGGGAGAGATGGGAAATATCGAGAAGTCGACTCCGAAATGTGATATTTGAACAGGTAGTAGGACTATATCTAAGATGTCTCCAAGCTCCGTAACTGTGAACTGCATGATGTTGTTTTAGTCTATACATCTATATATGCACACTTATACACCTAGTCCAATTCTGTCCCACTGACAGGATTTGATGCTCAGTTTAGCAGATTCTATATTCTGGCCAATACCCTGTTGCTGCTGTCCATATCTGAATATGGTTATTACAGCAGTGATCAAGCGATAAACAGGCACAGAGGATCATATATAGCTCAAATTCATATATTTAGGTCAGTTCCCAAATTGCAGACACAACAGAAAAACCCCAAATTAGAGCTGACAAAACCACCAAATTTTGCAAAATCTGGCTCATTTATTCTGGACTTCACCAATTATCTGTTATCTGAAAGGCATAAAGTGTTTACTCTGTTTGTCCATCCATCTGTCTGTCATGTCTGTCACACCTAAATTGCACAATCAACTAGTGCTGTAGTTTTATCCAGACGTTCCTGAAACTGTGCATGCAGCGCTTACTAAACATGCTTCATGATGTGCTTCTGCTAATATTTGTCAGAAGAGGACTTGGAATGCCACCATTCATTTCAATGTTCAGCCACTATCGGCACACTTGTAAATGACATGATCAATTTCAATGTATCATTAGTCTCCTGTCATTGGTACCATCAACTTCAATGTACATGTACCACTGGCACTCCTGTATAATCAACTAGTCCTGGAGTTTTGATTGGATGTTCGTGAAAATTTGTAGGCTTCCTGGACAGGCCTCGGAGCAATCTCACATTCGGCTATTCAGCCCTCACAATTAGGAAAATTCTCCACGGCAAAAAAATTGCTGAGGAGAAATCAATTGGCCACGGCAAAAAAGGGCTTCACCACGGCATTTTTTTTTTGCAGTAGATCTAGTTTTGACTACGATAATTAAATGACTTGCCCAGGATGTTCGCTGGAATTCACAGATTTTCCACTACAATTGGATGCATTCATTTTTGTCATATCAGAAGTTCATAAAATACAGATGAACTTCTGATCATATGTACTGACCATTGAGCAAAAATTCGAGTTTTTTGTTTGGGGTAACATAAACTTGCTACAAACAATGCGTTGGTAGGTCAATTTTTAGTTTTATTATTTTAATTTTAGTTCTCAATTGAACTTTTTCATGATCACATACCTGGTCACATTATTGCTTCATGGGAGTAGAGACATGAGATGTGCGAAACAGAGAAACTATTACCATTTGTGTGGATTTGAGTTTTCCTGGTTAACAGATATAACTTCAATATAAGATAGTTTCAGGAATACCCTATATTTCTTACATGAATTAAAAAAAAGGTAAAATAAAAAAACCCCTAAAGTTATAGGTGGGGGCCTGTAGGGTTAATCAAACAAACAATACTTTAAATTTGGCTTGGCTTCTTTGCAAACAAGAATGAATAAAAACTCTGATTTTCCTAACTCCTTCTGGTAAAGGTTTTGTATTCCGCCTCCAGAATGTTCAGCACATCCAATGACAGCTTAATATTATTGCCGCTTCTTGGTGTGCCGCGAACTTGCCCATATAGTCGGCCGGAGGCATTCCAGTTTTTTATTACCTCAGATTCCAGCTATCCATTTATCCGATACGGCGATGGTGACAAAGCCACGTGGTCGTAACGTGTTGGCCGATCTTGCATGCCTCAAAAAGTAAAGAAAATTCCAAGCACAGTTTCCACCATTGTCCGCCAGTTCAAGCTTTATGCACGACAACCTCAAATGTCACCATTTCGTCAGCATCGTCATGCTCTCGTACGATGGCAAAGCAAAACAAATTGTCACTGTCAAAACTTTTAAAACCGCTGTGCAGGAGAATGGTAATTGTAGGGGCTTACGTGGAGTACGGTAACCCCAAATGTCGAGCAAATTATATTCCGGGTAATGTATGAAAACATGGAGTATATAAGATATTTAGTGCCAGCTGTAATTAATTAATTTAAGATTACTACTCAGTTCACTATTTCAGGTTGCCGTGCCATTCATAATACAATAATACATAATCCTAACTGTACGTGAATTCCCCTTCATCGTAACCCTCACCATTCCCTAGAGCACTCTCCTCATATGCGGTCGCCTGTGCTATTGCGACAATGAAGTAACGCCAGTGGAGAAATGCCCTGCATGCTGGAGAGTGACAGACATCCAATTGAAGATCTGAGCTTTCAAGATCGGGAATGATCGGCTGTCTGTCAGTTCTTGGAAAAGTGCATTTTGCCGACCGATGTCTCCAAATTATGCAATCAAACAACCACAGCACCAGTAGCTGTCTCGTTTATTAAAACCAAATTTATTAGCAAGAAAAGCCAGTTCAAGGAGACGTATTTTACCATCGACCGTATGTTGTTTACTGACAACAACAACATCACTTTACGACCCACGGCACAACCTCCCCACAGCGCATGCTCCATTTCGCAGGCTCCAATAACATCCCTGCCTCCAATAGCGGAAGTTGACCTTTACTACGTTGCTATGACGTATAGGGGAAACCGACCAACGCACGGTTCAGTTTGAATCCGACCAAACGACTCCTTTAGTGTTGCACATGAGCGAACTACTTTTCATATGCTCTGTCCAGATAAACAGGGAAATTATCTCCAGATAATTCTTTTTAACGCTAGGTCAACGGAGGTATTATGCAGACTTGAAAAGTAATCAAAATTTTCGTTAAACATCTATTTTACTATATATGATGTCACTTCCGGCGATGTGCGCGAAGGCCCCGAATCCGGTCCAAAAATCTGACTGGTGGCTGGGGTGTTATTAGACCCCCAGCGAGGTGGTTGCCCACGGCAAAAAAACTGCCGACGCGAAGTGATTTTACCCCAGCATTTACCACGGCAATTGCCGTTTGCCGTGGCTGATTGCGAGGGCTGGCTATTTCTGTATTGGCGGAACGAGCCTCTCACATAGAACGCACAAATTCTCACCAGTGGGGAGCGTATGGCGATCTAGTAGTGAGCTGGCTACGAAATAGTGCGTTTGATAATCGAGCAATCCGGTCGCATTTTATTGTGAAATGAAGTTAATTGTAACCAAAAGAACAAAAGTATTTCTATGTTTAGTTGAATAATAGCAATCTATCTCCAGAACTCATCAGCTGCGCTAAGTTCCGCCAATATGGAAACAGACAAACGCGAGATTGGTTCCGCCGAAAATTAATTGTGTGCATGATGAGATAAGATCCTTTATTGTCCTGACATGACTGAGCACCCCATTTGGGAGAGAGTACATAACACATAAAAAGTAGAATAAACACAGGAAGGAAGCAATCAGAGATTGCTCAATTGTATGCCCCCCCTTCCGCTTTAATCCGACACTGCCCCGCCATTGTTCTGTTGTTTATTGGTTGGTGGAGGCCTAATTTGGATAATTATAAAAATAATGTTTCTGTCACTTTTTTTGCCATGCCTCACATAATACATATTCCAAGTATCAGCCAACAAGTGATAATACGATGTTTCGATGCAAGATGGTCGCCAGGGCTTTCGCCAAATCCGAAAATGTGACCTGGTATGAGACCTACATTCCTTGGGAGTATATTGTGGTGAAATTATGAAGCGATCAGTGAACTTTGAATTTTGCACCCAATTCACTCTTTTTGGGGCAACTTCATACTTTAACTTCAGGACCTATGTTGTCTGCTTTGGAATGTAGGATAATATATAATATAGCCATTTTTCTGGTCCAAATCGGTTATGGACTGAGATCCAGCCTGGACAAATGAATATATCCCATTCACTTTAGTTTTCATAAACAAAGGGCCATAACTCTTGAAAATATAACCGAAAGCAGAGAAACTTCACGCTGCACACCAATGGGTCACTGACCACATATCATGCAAATTTCATACTTGTCCATACAATATTAACCGAGATCCAGCCCTACAAGTCTCAAAGATTTGAAGAAAAAAGGGCCATAACTGTTTAAAATATACGCGAAATGTGGAGAAACTTCATGCTGCACAACTACAGGGCACTGACCACATATCCTGCAAATTTCATAATTGTCCATACAATATTAACCGAGATCCAGCCGGACAAGTCCCAATTCACACAAATTTGAAGAAAAAAGGGCCATAACTCTTGAAAATATATGCGAAACGCGGAGAAACTTCACGCTGCACAACTACAGGGCACTGACCACACATCCTGCAAATTTCATAATTGTCCATACAATATTAACCGAGATCCAGCCCGGACAAGTCCCAATTCACGGAGAATTCAGGAACAAAGGGCCATAACTCTTGAAAATATAAGCGAAACGTGGAGAAACTTTACGCTGCACAACTGTGGGGCACTGACCACATATCATGCAAATTTCATACTTGTCCATACAATATTAACCAAGATCCAGCCCGGACAAGTCCCATTCACAGAGATTTCAGAAAAAGGGCCATAACTCTTGAAAATTATACCGGAACTCGGAAAAAACTCAACGCTGCACATCTACGAGGCACTAGCCACATTCCATGCAAGTTTCAATCCTGTCCATCAAATATTAACCGAGATATTGCTCGGACAAGAAATTCGGACGGACAGACGGACAGACGGACAGACAGACAGACGGACAGACGGACGGACGGACAAAGCGATCGCTATATGCCCCCCCTCTAGTTAGAGGGGGGGCATATGGTCCAAATCGGTTATGGACTGAGATCCAGCCTGGACAAATGAATATATCCCATTCACTTTAGTTTTCATAAACAAAGGGCCATAACTCTTGAAAATATAACCGAAAGCAGAGAAACTTCACGCTGCACACCAATGGGTCACTGACCACATATCATGCAAATTTCATACTTGTCCATACAATATTAACCGAGATCCAGCCCTACAAGTCTCAAAGATTTGAAGAAAAAAGGGCCATAACTGTTGAAAATATACGCGAAATGTGGAGAAACTTCACGCTGCACAACTACAGGGCACTGACCACATATCCTGCAAATTTCATAATTGTCCATACAATATTAACCGAGATCCAGCCCGGACAAGTCCCAATTCACACAAATTTGAAGAAAAAAGGGCCATAACTCTTGAAAATATATGCGAAACGCGGAGAAACTTCACGCTGCACAACTACAGGGCACTGACCACACATCCTGCAAATTTCATAATTGTCCATACAATATTAACCGAGATCCAGCCCGGACAAGTCCCAATTCACAGAGAATTCAGGAACAAAGGGCCATAACTCTTGAAAATATAAGCGAAACGTGGAAGAAACTTTACGCTGCACAACTGTGGGGCACTGACCACATATCATGCAAATTTCATACTTGTCCATACAATATTAACCAAGATCCAGCCCGGACAAGTCCCATTCACAGAGATTTTAGAAAAAGGGCCATAACTCTTGAAAATTATACCGAACTCGGAAAAAACTCAACGCTGCACATCTACGAGGCACTAGCCACATTCCATGCAAGTTTCAATCCTGTCCATCAAATATTAACCGAGATATTGCTCGGACAAGAAATTCGGACGGACAGACGGACAGACGGACAGACAGACAGACGGACAGACGGACGGACGGACAAAGCGATCGCTATATGATAAGAAAGTAAACAAACATGTGCAACGTGATCCCGTTTCCACTCCCAGAAGTCCACTAGGCCAGAGATCACTTTTGCAGCTAGTGAGCTCTGGGGCTATAGTTTGGCCTCAGAGATGTGCACCTGTTATACATGATTAAATATTAACCTTATCTGGCCTGGGGTTTTTGGGACCTGTCCAGGCCTGGGGGAGGGGCCATTTCCGGCCCCCCCCCCCCTAATTATTTTTCTTACCCCTTCAGCTAGGGGGCTGAAACTTACCACACTATACTGTTCGGTCAAGCTCAGAAAATGTAAAAAAATCCAAGATGATCGCTTTGATGATGTCACAGTGACATAATTTTCAAAAACGGCATATTTTGGTCGATTTTTCGTTCATATTTTTCATTTATGCAATTTCTCAGCAAAAAAATGTGAGATAAATTAGTAAATATTAATGTGATGTGAAATAAAATAGTTTTTGCACACTTTTCATCGTGGAAAAGCAGAAATTTAGAAGAACGAGAGATCCTGAAGGATCTTGGCGCCCACCATGTCCGATAATTGTAAGCTAATGAGAAGAGGATCTTTTTGTCCATTGTTACTAAGAACAAACGATTGATTTGTAATTTTGTTTACAGAATTTAGAATCTCAGCGAAAAAGATCGAAAAAGGGACACTGGAAAACACCAAGATATAATCTTTCTAAGTTTCAGGAGTTTCAAGATTTCTAGAAACTGTACTTATGTCGGTTGTTATGGTACAAGAGAAATGAGCAAAGTTACTCTGAAAGTGAATGTACGGAGGATCCTTCGTCTTCGTTTTGTAGTATTTTTTTTATTTATTTTTTTGCACGTGTCATCATTGGGCACTGGAAGCGAAGACAAATCTCTTTGACACTTTGGCATGAGCTATGAAACATACTTAAGATTTTATAATTAGGAACGAATGCTAATTCTGTTCTGTTTACTGGGCTAGTTTGAGATATCGCTTTTAAGATACCATGCTCGAAAATAGTAAGATGGTACAATACTTAATACTGAAGGGATCCGGTCCGCGCAGTAATGTTGAAACTTTGTCATTTCCCCCCATTAATTTTTCCCCCCATTAATTTAACTCTTTGAACCCGAGAGTTTCCATGTCTAGTTACACCTGACCCTGAGCTCCCCGCTAAAATAGGGATAGAAATGACAATTTTTCATATATGCATAATCTAAACAGCGTTGCTCACCCCCTGGGGACTCTACAAGTGGCAGAGGATCCCTTTTGGACTTGGGCGACCAAACTAATACTATGAAGCGGATACGACTTAAAATGTAATTTGATTGGCTGAATATTCGATTTTGACGTCAGAATCCGCTAAAGCGGCCTCTCGGGGTATATACATTATATAAATAGGCCACTAAAGCGGCCCTCTAGGGTTGTGTTTTTTTCTTGGATCTGGAGTGGAAGGATTCTCATCTGAAAAGGTCATCCCTTTTCATTTTATACAAAACCAATGTGTTATTCTCTGATATTAAACTGGACAAATATTAAAGCATACTGTACAATATCAGTCTTCAAAATTATTTGTTTCATACAAGTAGCGGGCTGCGGTATAAATATTTTTTTGTTTGTTTTCTTCTAGCCGCCTCCACATTCCTTAGCGAGGTTGAACACGGAGATGCCACCATTACAGAGGAAGGGATCAATTCTACGAGCAGCCTCAGCCTTGGCCGGAGGTTTGGATGACAGGGTGGACATCACCTATGTGCCCCTAAAGGCCTGGACTGATCAGCCAACCACACGACAGCTCATTCTTAGCAAGGAAATCAAACGGGACCGATTTGGTTGGGAGGTAGACTTCCCTGATTTTCAGATGCCATTTTTGAAGAACGTTTCGATACGAGCAGCGGAATGTGCCGCTGAGGAAGATTAGTTTTTTTTCTGCATTTAGCTCAGTTTTCAAGGCTTCATGAACTCGGCCCCACCTCATGGAGCAATCAAGTTCTCATACCCTTTGTGGCTAGATTATAATTCTATAATTTCAGGCGTCGTGTGACCTCATATTCCAGCTCCGTGCATGTTGTGTAGATACGGGAATTCCCCATTGCACCTTGTGCTGTGTGTGCCCCATAACACCTGAAGGTGTTTGGTTGCAGTTTCCACAATGGGATATGTCAAGGTGCCAGTATTTTTACTAAGTATGAATAGATCTCGGAACTGTTCGAAGCATGCAGCTTTTGAACGTCAAGTTGCAGTATAAACAGGACCCGACTACTGTCCCCCCAATCTATTAACATACGTATCGTGTAGGCACATACAAGGTCAGAGGACAAGAGACCAGCCTTCGATTGCAGTCACAACACAAGATAATCGACTGCAGTCACAACACAAGATAATTAAATATTATTCCATTGCTAAGACAAGCTGTTCTTGAGACCTATCAATAGGAACACTGAGGTCGGAAACTTTAGCCATGGGAAGCGTCAAACGACGTGGTTGCCCATGCAAAAACATTACACTTTGGAAAATGGCGTTGTTTCGCACCACCTATGGTTATGAAAGTTTACGATCTTAGAAACATCCCTATCACAGGCCCTCAAAACAAGAGTTTAGTGGGGGGTGGTATTAGGGTGAAGTGTCGAAATATGGGGTCTCTATACTTAACCCCATGCTTTATATCAAAATACACCAAGGTCACTGGTGTGAAACGCACTTTGGGTGAAACGAGAAATAAACGGTTTACATTGTACCTCCAAACAAAATACATCAGCATAGTCTACAAATGTCACTCTATATATTCCCTTGTCGTCAATTAGTAACTTTACCGAGCGATTCAAAATCCAACAAAACTGTCCATTCATCCCGGCACACCTAGATGATGGTCCGCTTCTTTCTAAATTCTGTTTGGTCAGTTGCAACACACCTCGAGCAAGAGAGGTCAAACATTGATCAGCTGACCAATCAGAATTGAGAAAGAAGCGGGCCATCATCTCGGTGTGCCGGAATGAATGGACAGTTATGTTGGGTTTTGAATCGCCTGGCAAAGGTATAAAATTACACAAATTTACAATTTGACGACGGGAATATATAGAGTGACAGTTGTAGAATATGCGGATGTATTTTGTTTGGAGGTAAACCGTTTATTTCTCATTCCACCCAAGGTGTGCGTTTCACACCTTGGTGTATTTGTATATGAAGCATGGGGTGATATATAGAGACCCCATATTTCGACACTATTACCACCTCCCACACAGCCCAAAACTGTGATCCCTATAGTACTGCCTGCTGTGTGTATCGTTATATTAAATATATGACTGTTATTGAGTGAAGTTATATCCATAGAAATGGAGTATGTTAATGAAACATAATATATTTCTTGTAATATCTTAGGCTATAGCACATGAATGCTATTAAACAAAGATCAGTTTGTAAATTATGTAATTTTATGATAATCCACAAATATGCCAAAGCTTTTAAGTCTATATATTTTGAATGATACATGTATTTTTTTGCCTGTCAGTCAAATTATTCATATAGTTGAATTTTCTATGGCCTCTGATTTGCTGATTATTTTTATACAGCTTGGAAACTTTAAATATAAATTGCTGATTGTACATGTACCTGTAAAATGATACAAATTGTTATTCGTGTTCATTTTTGTTTGAGCTACTTTTGCATAATTGAAGAAGAGCAGAACTGAGATATAAACTAGTGATTAATTGCAAATCTGCATGAATAACACTCTGTGTATTTTATCTGCAAGCCAGAAGAATTAAAGGCTTCAATCATTGTTGATGTACTGACTCTCGAGTGGGTCATTGCTTGTGGCTGCGACTTTACATTCGGAATCTAGAGGTCATCTATTTAGTACCTTACATACTCATGGGACGGGACAAGCGGAGGTAGAAAATTGTGTGGCATTTGCATTCAATGCATATGTCGGGGTGGAAGTGTTGGAACATCTTCACAAGTCCGGGTAAATCCTAAATCCTTGGAGATGGTTTACCTGGTCATTTTTGGTGATTTGAATGAGTTCTTGAGTCGCTACCTCTACTATACAATCTCATACATTTCATCCCCCATGGTTGTTTTAAATTGGCATGTCGGTATCCCAAGCCTGCGGTTCATGCTTTGACTCTCGATGTCGATTTCAGTCTGACATCAAACTAGTTTGGCCAGCGATGAAATTCAAACCAGTCACATCTCAAACCTCCCAGTGGATTGGCGTAATTAGCTGGCTAAGTGTGCTTACTGATTGGTTCGATTTAGGGAGAACCTCTTGAGTTATTTACATATCCAGAATTGCTATGGTTAAACAATCAAGCCAGTGTATCGAACCTGACACATTGATCAATACAATGGCTTGCGAGGATGGAGTTGGAAGTGAAGACTACCAATTTGGGGAGAAAATCGAAACTACAGTGAAACCTTTGAGACACATGGTTAAACACATCAATCTCCAAATACCTACATTAAATCGGGTCGCAATGCTTAAATTTAAGGTATTTTGGACCTTGATATACTGCCTAGTCTGGGGCTCAAAACCAACACTATAAATATAATCAGGTTCCAAGCATGATCGGTTTAGTAGGGGTCACTGTTGTTCCATGAAAATTGATTGGAAACTCACCCATCATGCACAGATATTCATCTCTTTTACACAACAATGGCAGATTCCTTCAAGGTCATTGGAACATGTGTTGACCCATTAACAACTTCTCAGGTATCTTCGGTTCACTCCGTCAATTTTTGCACAGAAGTTCGGAGTCCCAACATGTGTCAGTGTTCAGTTGCGGAAATTTTCCAGACAATATACATCTGCTAAAACGCTCGTATTTTCGACGTGGAAGTTTTACAGAGAAGGAGAATGCTTATCTGTAATAAATAAACATCTTTATCACCCCAAAGTTCCTCATAAATAACTGGTCACTAAGGTACTTGTAGGCAGGAGAAGTTTGCATACTGGAATGAAGTCTGATTGTTTACTTGATTCAACTTTTTTTGAAATTTTTTTAGCTTTTGAAATATCTACGAGTTGGGTAGTTGTGGGAAACCGCAGACAGCTGGTCTCTATCTGTAATCAGTGAAGATAACACATCCACTTCTAGTGGCTAAACATTCACCTGCCAGGATAAGCCCTATCACACCTATCTGTATCAAGGCTGGTTTTGCGGATATGCTACAGGTTCCAGTGAATGTCATGCAAATGCCAAGGCAAATTCTGTTATTTCTCGAAGAAGTTTAATGTCAGTACACATTAGTACCATCTTGCACCGAAGCCATGTAATTCCTGCGCGAGCTAAACAACTTTTACAGCGATTATCTGCCCAGTCAGGCAGCTAGTTGAATGAAACAACTGTTCATGCCTGGCCTGTGTAAGTAAAGATAGTGCCACGGCACTGTAGCTCATCTGGCTGTAACTGGAGAAAGCAGCTGTAAGAAATTTTTACTAAAGAACTGCAATAGATGAGTTTCTAACTTGTGTTGTCCCCCCTGAACACTAAATGATCGATGCAGTAATTTCCAAATAAAATTTTATGGGAAATTCAAGATGCAGCCATATTGGATTTTCGAAATGGACCAAAAAAGGTATCTTAACTGGACCACAATTTGACAAAGATCCATGCAGTAATTTCCTGAGAATTCACGATAACAAAATTTCATGGGGAAATTCAAGATGGCCGCCTGGTGGCCATATTGGATTTTCGAATCGGACCAGAAAAGGTATCTTGCACAACTTGACCCCAAGGGGAACCTGTGTATCAAATTTGAGAAAGATCAATGCAGTGGTTCCTGAGAAATCGCGACAACAAAGTTTCATGGGGAAATCCAAGATGAAATTTTCGAAACCAAATAACAAAAGGTATCTTGCACAACTAGACCCCAAGGAGAACCTGTATGCCAAATTTGAGAAAGATCCATGCAGTACTTCCTGAGAAATCACGATAACGAAGTTTCATAGAGAAATACAAGATGGCTGCCTGGTTGCCATATTGAATTTTCAAATCGGACCGGAAAATGTATCTTGTACAACTGGACCCCAAGGGGAACCTGTGTACCAAATTTGAGAAAGATCCATGCAGTACTTCCTGAGAAATCACGATAACAATGTTTCATGGGGAAATCCAAGATGGCCACCTGATGGCCATATTGGATTTTCGAATTGAAGCAGAAAAGGTATCTGCACAACTAGAGACCTTTGTGCAACCTTGTGTACCAAATTTGAGAAAGATCTATGTGCAGTTCCTGAGAAATCAGGATAACGCTTGTCGGGAATCAAGATGAGCCAAATTATAGTGGCCATATTGGATATTCAAATTGGACTAAAGTACACATGTTGTACAACTAGACCCAAAGGGGAACCGGTGTACCAAATTTGAGAAAGATCCATGAAGTAGTTACCGAAAAATAATGATGACAAGATTTCACTACCACATTCAAGATGGCCGCCATGGCAGCCATATTCAAAATCGTATCAACACCGCATGAACAAATTCTGGTGTACTCATTGGGGGGAACATGCATGCCAAGTTTCAGCTTAATCGGCCAAGCGGTTTCCGAGAAGATGTTTACGGACGACGGACGACGAACAATCAGGCCATGACGTTAGCCCATCAGGCCTTCGGCCCAGATGAGCTAAAAACAAGCATATGGACTCAAGAGGGAAACTGTTGATCTAATATAGAAGCAGGAAATGCGAAGAAAACAGGATATCCAAACATGGCAGTCGCTCCGTGAGGTTCCCGGGGATTGATCTGGGGTGTCATCATGGGTGTGCACACTCCAGGTCGTGGTTAGACCAGGCCTCTGTCCCTCAGAAAGCTTGTCATAAGGTGACTAAATGGGGAACAAGTGGGGTTCTCCGGTGCGAAAAGGAACAGGACCCTACCCATGTGGTTTCTGGGTGTGAAACGGAATAGGAACCAAACGTTGTGATATGACTGAAATAGTGTTGAAAGCGACGTTAAATCATATTCACGCGATCACTCCATTAGTCCTAGTCCTGTTATTATAGTAACTCGGATATCGAAGGAAGTAATCTTGGCAGACAGTCGGGTACTGGAGAAATAACACCTGTAAATTAGCGAAACCAAAAAAGGTATCTTGGCACAACTGGACCACAAGGGGAACCTATGACAAAGATCCATGCAGTAATTTCCTGAGAATTCACGATAACAAAATTTCATGGGGAAATTCAAGATGGCCGCCTGGTGGCCATATTGGATTTTCGAATCGGACCAGAAAAGGTATCTTGCACAACTTGACCCCAAGGGGAACCTGTGTATCAAATTTGAGAAAGATCAATGCAGTACTTCCTGAGAAATCGCGATAACAAAGTTTCATGGGGAAATCCAAGATGGAATTTTCGAATCAAATAACAAAAGGTATCTTGCACAACTAGACCCCAAGGAGAACCTGTATACCAAATTTGAGAAAGATCCATGCAGTACTTCCTAAGAAATCACGATAACGAAGTTTCATAGAGAAATACAAGATGGCTGCCTGGTGGCCATATTGGATTTTCGAATCAGAGCAGAAAAGGTATCTTACACAACTAGACCACAAGGGGAACCTGTGTACCAAATTTGAGAAAGATCCATGCAGTACTTCCTGAGAAATCGCGATAACAATGTTTCATGGGAAATCCAAGATGGCCACCTAGTTGCCATATTGGATTTTCAAATCGGACCGGAAAATGTATCTTGTACAACTGGACCACAAGGGGAACCTGTGTACCAAATTTGAGAAAGATCCATGCAGTACTTCCTGAGAAATCGCGATAACAATGTTTCATGGGAAATCCAAGATGGCCACCTAGTTGCCATATTGGATTTTCAAATCGGACCGGAAAATGTATCTTGTACAACTGGACCACAAGGGGAACCTGTGACAAAGATCCATGCAGTAATTTCCTGAGAATTCATGATAACAAAATTTCATGGGGAAATTCAAAATGGCCGCCTGGTGGCCATATTGGATTTTCGAATCGGACCAGAAACGGTATCTTGCACAACTTGACTCCAAGGGGAACCTGTGTATCAAATTTGAGAAAGATCAATGCAGTAGTTCCTGAGAAATCGCGATAAAGTTTCATGGGGAAATCCAAGATTGAATTTTCGAATCAAATAACAAAAGTTATCTTGCACAACTAGACCCCAAGGGGAACCTGTATACCAAATTTGAGAAAGATCCATGCAGTACTTCCTGAGAAATCACGATAACGAAGTTTCATAGAGAAATCCAAGATGTCCGCCTGGTGGCCATATTGGATTTTCGAATCGGAGCAGAAAAGTTATCTTGCACAACTAGACCCCAAGGGGAACATGTGTACTGAATTTGAGAAAGATCCATGAAGTAGTTCCTGAGAAATCGCAATAACAATGTTTCATGGGGAAATCCCAGATGGCCGCCTGGTGGCCATGTTGAATTTTTGAATCAGACCACAAAAATTATCTCGCACAACTGGACCCCTGTGTACCAAATTTGAGAAGATCCATGCAGTAGTTCCTGAGAAATTGCGATAACAATGTTTCATCTGGAAATCCAAGATGACCGCCTGGTGGCCATATTGGATTTTTGAATCAGACCACTAAAGATATCTTGCACAACCAGACCCCAAGGGGTACCTGTGACTAAAATCCATGCAGTAGTTCCTGAGAAATCGCGATAACAAAGTTTGATGGGGAAATCCAAGATGGCCGCCTGGTGGCCATATTGGATATTCAAATTGGACTAAAGTACGGTAATTTCCCTATTAATTCACCTTCCAAATTTAATTCGAAAAACGGCCAATTTTTTCCCTGTCGTGATTTTGTCCATCCTAATCAAACGAAAACGGGAGCATTTTCAATATACCCGTGAAACAATAAATTCGAACACTCCCGTTTTCGCCACGGAGTTCGTGCCGATGAAAGTAAAGTGAATATGTTACTAGAATCTGGTATAGTATATCACTGTATGATATTATTTGTAAACGCAGAGAAACAACAGGGAATGGTACAATATAATCAGACTGAATTACTATTACTTACAGTCTATGAGGAAAAAAATCGATTCAATTAACTCCGCAGTCCTGTAATTTTATCCTAACTTGATCGCGTTTCGCCGCAGTCGGGAAAAATATATACGGTAGTCCCCCGCACGTGGTCGAGTGTCTGCACACGGACCGCTATTGAATCATTCTTCAGTTTCCAGCGTTCGTATATCAAATATCTTTCTTTCAACCAGCATTCCTTTATTTGAAAAACACAGTGAATATTTTCCGAGAAAGCAGAACTGCGTGCGAATGAATTCTGTTTGAACGGAACATTCACCGACAACGATGGTCGACGTGAACTTCAAGTTCAAGTAGACTTTCTGTTCAAGTCTTTACGTTACGGTGGTTCATCGTCCCTCATTAATTCATGGCCAGAATGAAAAGTCGGTCAGATGAAACGAAAGTTCCAACCACTTCTCCGCAAACTTTTAACCAAATCACTGAGCTGGTGTAACTTGACTACAATTGTTTTAGAAACGACACTAAAGTCAAAACGCACATGTCGTGCTTTCAGGCGTATCACCTCTTTGCACTGGAATGGGACAAGCCGTTTCAACTCTTGACCTTGCAAATTCCCGCCAAGTTTATTTGTTTACGTTAAGTTTTACTATGATGATTTCATTGAATTGAATTGGCTGAGAACTGTCAGCGGGTCGCAAATTACCTTTTCTGGGGCGAGCACATGATCTTATTGTGTCACTCAAAATAGACTCGTCCATGCCAGTCTGCACATGGTTTCACGTGCCCAGACAAAATATAATTAGGTGAGGTATCCTAGATATTACATCAGACCACGTGCGGCCTGTAAATAGACTAGGATTGTCTCATGTCGTCGGCATTATTCTCTGTCATTATTTCCTGTACATTTTCGGCCTGCTCGGATTTCGCTGCCTGATAAACTAAACACAAAATTACTTTGGCGACTAAACACTTCATGTAACAAAAATTCACGCCACTTTGGCGATTTACTCTATTTTTAATCGACACATTGGGCAAGTAACTGAACAATTCAGTCGCCAGTTTTCATTTTTTAGTCGTCTTTTGGGGAGTTGTCGACTGGGTTTCGTGAGCCCTGGGTCCCAGAGTCTTTTAAATGAACTATGATAGAGATATGAAACATAATACACGGTTATCAAGATCACAACGATCCCGGTGAAGCGGTCCGCCATTTTGGATCTTCCGTGAAAATCAGCGTAACATATAATTGGAACATAAGCGTTTTTCTGGAATTAGCGCGACAAATAATTCGAAAGTAGCCAATTTTTGGAGTTGCGAGTTTTATCACTGCATCGTGAATTATTAGGGAAATTACCGTACACATGTTGTACAACTAGACCCAAAGGGGAACCGGTGTACCAAATTTGAGGAAGATCCATGAAGTAGTTACCGAAAAATAATGATGACAAGATTTCACTGGCAAATTCAAGATGGCCGCCATGGTAGCCATATTTAAAATCATATCGACAATGCATGAACAAATTCTGGTGTACGCATTGGGGGGAACATGCAAGCCAAGTTTCAGCTTAATCGGCCAAGCGGTTTCAGAGAAGAAGATGTTTACGGACGATGCACGACGGACTACAGACAATCAGGCCATGACATAAGCCCATCGGGCCTTCGGGCCAGATGAGCTAAAAATCACCAGAAATTTTCATCAAAACCAGGTCAGCTCAGAACTTGCTGGTAACAGTCCCCTAATGCACGTTCATGCCAAAAATCAAGGTTCTAATGTCAATGGTTCTCCTTATTTTGCCGATGAAAGGATTCGGATGGACTCACTCACTGACTACCAGACAATTTGCAAATGGTAACCTACTTCATAGGAATATCTGATGCCAATGTATGTCAAAATCAAGATATCAAAGTTTCTCACATCACAGCGGCCAAAAGCAATGTGATACACCCATGTGATACAAAACCTGTATCACACCCTTACAGTTTGCTAACTATATTTTTGGTCATTTTTCAACATTATTTTGATGTGAGAAATAAATTATAACACTCGTGGTCATGTATCTGATTTTTATCACACTCGTTGACGTTTGATAAAACCCATATGAAACTCGCTAAAGCTCGTTTCATATGGGTTTTATCAAACTCGTGTGATAAAAATCAGATAAATGACAACTCGTAGTGATAATCTATATATACATGATGACAAACAGACCAACAAGTTTTGTTTACATTCTAGTAGATGGTATTTCACACCAATCACAATAGATTGCAAAGAGTTCAGCAAGCAGCAGATTGGATTAGAGTGGAAACAACACACAGAGAAAACATCTCTCTAAAAGTAAAAACTTTAATGAGCTGCAGATTAGTTCTTTACCAATTCACACATGCTGGCATGAATATGGCATATATCATGTATAAAGGAACACAGATGAGACCTCTAGAAATTATGACCTTATAAAAAAGCTGGGCCTGCCATGATTTTTTTAAAAATGAATTTGTCCGAGCTAAAGGCAAGAACTTGAATGAGAATTAATGAGTAGAAGAATTAAATTTGATAGTAGATGTAAATGACGTGCCTGCACTATGTCTGGAACAAAGATATTAAATGTACTACAAAGTCGAGCAGGGAGCATTACTCCTTGTTTGTAGAATCAGCCACATTTTCAGTGGACTCTCCTTTTGATTTTTCTTCTGACTTTAAAAATTCCTTCAGAATGTCATCCAACTCGTCCTCTTTGTAATATTTAACGATGAAGTCGTCATTCTCAGCCCCTGTAATCATGGCGGACAAAGCTGTGGAAGAGAAGGCATCAGTTTAGCGCAGAAAAGTTGGTACATTGTTTTTTGTATGTACATACATGTAACTCCTGATGTAGAAAGACTACAGGTGCTTAGATATTACAGGTATAATTTGTGCAAATATTTGGCACCCCCTCCCTCCCCCCCCCTCAAAACACAAACACTGTTATACTCAGATAAGTCATCAGGCAACTGTTGTTGTCCGTTACTTCTTTTTCTTTTTCATTTCCCCACTTATTACATCTGTCGGATAACTTTTGAACGCCTTCGTCATGTTTGTCAACCAATGTCAGATTTGTTGTGCATATTGCTCCTGTTTATAGGAAGACACCTATTGTTTTTCAGCTCTGACGGAAGCATGAAACTTGCTTTTTCTCAACAAATTCCCATAGACATATGAAAGTTTTCCTTTTGATTAATCGTGTCTGTCGTATAACTTTTGAATGTCTTTGGCAATCAACTTCAAATTGGTTGTGCAAATCGCTGCTGTCTAGGAGTATTGTTTTCAGCTCTGTCTGAACTGGGAAATTTGATTTTTTTTTTCTCTCGAAAATTTACCTACGGTACTATGTAACCTACATGGTATTACATACCTATTGGACCTACATGGTAAATTGCCCGTCTCTGTTGGGGTATCAATTTGCATCTACAGCATATCAGTGATTGGTTCAGTCGTGGCCACTGGTTCAATGTATGACCTCTGAAGCCATTTGCATCTATAGTACATTCAGTGACTGGTTTTGTTTTCTGACTATAAATTAGAACGACTATAACTTAGATTGACTTTAGATTCTTTCCAAATTGGTGTGTGTATATATCATGCCACAGCTGTCACTTGGGATCACATTTCATCGACATATGCCTACAGGTGGCGCCACCTGGGCCAACTTAAATTTTGTTTCCATGACAAAAACAACAGAATAATGGCTGTATGGATTCTTTGCAAATTTGGTATATCGATTCTAGTTATCTTTCAACAAGATGTTTCTTACAATACCATTGTGTTCATATACACCCATGGGTGACTGCATCCCCAGGATGCCGAATTTAAAATTTTGCTTTCGGATAGTAAAATTACAATGGCCTAACGCATTAGTTCCGAATTTGGCATGCGGATATCATGCCATAACGTATCACTTGGGATCGCTTTCTGTCCACTCGCACACCCATAGATGGGGCCAGATAGAATTTTGTTTTCGGACATTAGAAAGACCTAACAGACTCTTTCCAACTTCGATGTGTGGATACCATGCCAGAGGGGTCACTGGCCTTCCGTATATGCCCATAGGTGGCGCTATGTATGTGGATACCTTGCCACAATATATTGCTTGGGATTATTATCTTAGTAAGAAATAATTAATATCATATTTTGATCGACTGTATCAAATTTACATTAGAAATATGCTCGTAGCAGAATTAAGTGAATACAGTGAGTTTCACCAGAATATTCTGTTTATATGTAGTCATACTTACATTTGTCACTTGACTTTCGGAAGAGACACAGTATTTTCTTCCCCAATGATAGAGCTCGTGCTATTTCAAAACCAACACCAAGTGATGGCTGGGTTACTTCAGCAACAACAACTGCCAGAGAGAGAGAGACACAAGAAAGTATTACTCATGCACTTCTGCCTGATGTGCACGTGGTTCCTTCCACTGACATGACTGATTGTGGCGGGAGAGTCCATGACATTATCCCCCAACGACAGTTTTCCCAGCAACATTTTCCCCACTGACATTTTCTCCCACGACAGTATCCCCACACATTTTCCCCACCTTAATATTACGTGCTGTAATAATTACGATCTGCCGACAATCGCCGTTTCCCCACCTTAAGGGGTTTTTTTTTGCTTGACTTCTAGGAATTCAAGGGAGATTACTTTTTTTAGTTGGCAGATATATGCAAACGTGCCTTCTTTTCAGGCATAATAAATGAGAATAGATTATCAATATCAAAATGAACAAGATTGAATTTTCAGGTGTATTTTTATTACATATAGTAATAATATGTATATTAGCACAAGTACAAGCAGTATTTCAGCACTACATGTTGATGACATTTATGATGCTCGTAAAATTGTCGTAAACTATTTAAATTCAACTTGGGGAAATGACCGCGACTGCGATTATCAGCAGATCGTAATTATTACAGCACGTAATATTAGGGTGGGGGCAATGTCGCCTGGGGAAAATGTTGTGTGGGGATACTGTCGTGGGGGAAAATGTCGGTGGAGAAAATGTTGCTGGGGAAACTGTCGGGGGGGGATAATGTCGGTACCAAGTGGAGGGAATGTTAGCATCAATCATTGAAAGTTTTTAAGCGAATCGTACTGGTATCAATTTTAACCAATAGCCATGGTACCTGACGTTCCATGTATCCTTCATTCAATCCAATGACCAGGTCTGCAAGTGACTCGCAGTAAAAATATAGCAGAAAATATAGGAGAAAATTTGTCAAAATATAGGAATTTTCGTAATAAAATATAAGAAAATATAGGAAATAAAGGCGTGTAAGACAGGTCACTACTACACTGTATGTTTTAAACTTGGTAGTTTTCTGGTATTTAATCCAATTTTTCTCACTGAATGTGGTCATAGTGGTGGTGATTGAGGAGACCCATTCTGCTGCTGAGTTCAACAAATGATGCCAGTTTGAATCATTTCAGAGCATTGGTGAAAGTTTTCATAAGAAAAAGTCAAAATATAGAAAATATAGGAGGTTTTGAGTAAAATATAGGAAGCACTTAAAAATATAGGCACTTGCAGGCCTGAATGATGCATTGTTCAGCCATGCCAACTGAATGACCGGTGAGAATCAAAAGAATGCCGTTCCATCCCTGGAATCTGACATCACTCATGTAAAACGACTTCCGAAGGATCAATGGCCTAGCACAGCTGGAAGGGTATTTGTCAGGCTACATAAAGGACTTTCAAACCTTGGTGTGTACCTGTATCGTACGCAGCAAATAAACTAGAAGTGTATATCATTAGATTATACTAGCTAGACGACACTGGCACTCGTCAAACAGCCTAAACTCTGGACTCTTGTCTGTCCCTACACACACAAGATGAACTGTGACCATGATGGGGATCATGGGTATGACTATATTAAGTACGTTTCATAGGCGGAGTATTTGAATTTCAGCATCAGCTCATCTCACGTGATGCATCCATTGATTTTTGTTTTGAATCTATGCGAACACGACACATACCGATCTTACCGTGCAAATTTGATCTATGTCACATCATGTGTTATAAGCAGGGAGAGGGTGGCCAATGCATTCTAGCTTGTCTAATCTATTAAAGGATGTAGACTTCTAGTTCATTAGCTTCTGGTATCGGGCACTATTCCCAGCAAATAAATATATATCTGCCAAGCTCATTTCAATGCAGTCAGGGGCGTGAATGCGATGATTTCATAAGGTTTGAGATCAACAGGTAGAAACAAGTAACAAGGTGACCTTACCATCACTCTGATCTAACCACTTCATATCTTTCTCATATACTTCCTTATCTGTCACCTTCCCTTGAGCAGCTGGAATGAAAACAAATGGATTTATTTCAATCAAACATACAATGTAAACAGCATGAAAAATACGGGCTTATCACATACATCAGGATCAATATGTACATTTAACTTCAAAAATAACATCACCAAAATAATCTTCATGAAATACACTATTTTTCATTGGAAAATAAAATACTGCATCATCATCCAACCCGATTTTTTTGTGGAAAATAAACTGATTTCCTGCATCATCATCCAACCCGAACACGGCGATGTTTGCCTAAAGGTCGATGTTTTACGTTTATATCATATAATAATACTCGCCACCTCGAAACTACCCTTGACGGACACGATGCACATGACCTAGTCACTTGACTTCCTGACAGCAGAGTTCGAATTTGGCACCTGTCCGTCAGTCCGAGACTGGTAAAAAATCAAACGGACTGGTGTGAGTGACTGAACAA
>JAVTVY010043563.1:0-21308 GCA_036873755.1 Hanleya hanleyi | reverse complement strand
GGCAGCATCCCTTCACGTGTCTCATCGCAGGACCGACGGGCTCCGCCAAAACGCACTTCGTCCGGAAGCTCCTTCAACACGCCGACAGCATGATCACTCCACCCATTACCAGAGTCGTGTGGTGTTACGGAGAATGGCAGGAAGCGTATGCAGCAATGCCCCACATCACGTTCCTGGAAGGCCTACCCAACCTGGCCGATTTGGAACCCGACACCTTGGTGGTTCTGGATGATCTCATGGCGGAGACGGATGCGCGGGTCACCCAACTCTTTACCAAAGGCAGCCACCATCGACGGCTCAGCATCATCTACATTGTGCAGAATCTGTTCAGTAAAACAAAGAACATCGGAACATCAGCTTAAATGCCCACTACCTGGTGGTCTTCAAAACCCGAGAGATACCACTCAACTGCTGCACCTGGCGAGACAGATGTATCCCGGCCGCACACCGTTTGCATTGGAAGCCTTCAAAGATGCCACAACCCCTCAGCACGGGTATATGCTCTTCGACCTCAAGCAAGCCACCCCGAACATCTTCGACTACGGACCGGCATCTTTCCCGGAGAGGCCCACCACGTGTACATGCAAAAATAATGTAAACACACCCACAGTGGCTCCCGCAGCTGGGGTCTGTGTGTTTGATGATGGGGAATAATAAAAAGAATGAATACCACAGCAGGGTTGACCTTGTCTCTGAGGTAGATAAAAGGAGCAGAGTTGTGGGTTCTAGCATTAGTTGTACAGGATGTCTGCGCGAGTACGGAAGCACGCTCCCACGCTCCGTGTATTGAAGACGGCTCCACCCGAGTTAGTCCGAACCATTGTACGCGGTGCGGACCTAGCTAAATAATATAGCCCTCAAGAGTATGAGTGCTATACGTCGGCCCCAGTCATCTCCAGCGAGGGTTTTAGATAATTTTATTACGAATCACCCATCTCTGAACCTGCCGTACATCTAAACTCTATCCCCTCCTGCGCACTATTTCAAAATCTTGCACACTATTGTGAAATAGTAACGAATATATCGCCGTCTGAATTTTCCAGTCGGAAACTTCTAGCTCTCTGCGCGGCCATGTTGGTGACGTCACTCTGTACGGTTAACATGGCGCGTTTAAAGTGGAAGTCGTCTGGGAAATTCAGACGGCGATATATTCGTTACTATTTCACAATAGTGTGCAAGATTTTGAAATAGTGCGCAGGAAGGGATAGAGATTAGATGTACGGCAGGTTCAGAGGTGGGTGATTCGTAATAAAATTATCTAAAACCCTCGCTGGAGGTGACTGGGGCCGACCTATAGCCCTCATACTCTTGAGGGCTATATATTATTTAGCTATGCGGACCCTGACCGAGACGCTTCAACGGTACATGACGTTCATGGACCAATACAAAACTCGCTCTACCCCAGCAACAGCACCACCACCACCACCACCACGTGACAGACCGCCGACCTCAGCACCGTTCCAACAGCCGCCATTACCAGGGGTAGCCCCCACAGCCCCACAGTGGGTGGAAGACGAAGTGCTGAAGAGTGTACCTGCATTGTTCAAGAAACAAGCTGGCCTGGTATTACAACGGATGAAACAGAATCCTAACATGACTTGGAATGATAAAGGCGAACTCCTGATACAGAATCAGGTGGTCCCGGGGACCCACATGACGGATTTAGTGAATGATCTGATGCGTCAACGCAGATCGCACACGGACCCTGGAGGATGGGAGGTCTTCGCTCAAGGCTTGAAAGACATGCATGTACCACAGGAATTGGTGGGGAACCCCCACCGCTGGGCCTTTATGCAGCGTGACACCGACTCGTGCACCACGACTCTCACCACAACCTTGGGAAGCCGACTGGGAACCGGAGTCACCCCCCAAAACTCCACCACCACAACGGGCACCTTCTTTTCAGACCTTTAAAAAACCACCCTCGATCAGGACACCCCACATCTCCAGAGCCGTGACACGTAGTAAGTCAACGCGGCGAACACGACGCCGGACACAACCGCCCAAGGCCTGGAACACCTATTAAAACCAACAGCAGCAGCAAGACAGCTCAGTCGCCAGGTTTTACCTCACCCTACCCAGTAACAGTTCGCTGGATGTGTTTCCTGACAACCCCGTGGCCAAGTACGTCACCCAGTTACCGCAACCGTTACATTTACCTGGCCGGTGGGAATGTGGCCTCGTGGATATTCAGTACCCTTACTCATGGTACAACGTGCGAGCCAATGAAGTCTGGTACGAGGTGACCTACGAAGGCAAAAACATCCGACTCACCCTGCCCGAAGGCCAATACGATACCCCCAAAGAGTTCATGGGTGGGCTGTCAAGACTGTTGCATTATAAGGCTCTACGGGGGGTGACGAATACTTCAAAACCCATCAAAGCCTATCCCTTCAAGAATCACGTGGACTTCGATTACAACGCACACAACGACAGGGCAGAGCTTATCGTCACCGGCAAGGCGAGTGTCGTACTGAGTCCTATCCTACAGCAAATGCTGGGTTTCGATCTAAAGACGTTCGCTGGTCCCACCGAACACCATGGCGAGATGCCGATGGATATGAAGTCGGGTATGTACGGACTCTACGTCTACTCGAACGTGGTGGACAACCACATCGTGGGCGATATCAACACACCTCTGTTACGGGTGGTCCCCATTAAAAGACGTATGGAGGTCAAGTCACCCACCGTTTCACCCACATGCTCTACTTGCCCGTACGACAAACTGACATCAACACGATCACGGTGGATATAAGAGATGACACGGGACGACCGGTGGCATTCGAACGCGCGAAAGTGGTGCTGACACTTCATTTTCGACAAGCACGTGCTCCCCACTTTGCATAATGAAAGTACCTTACGAGTGCGATGCATGCAGCTATATGGACTATTATGCCCAACAGGCCGGGGTGGCTTTCCGGTCTTTAGCGGTGCACGCATGCAACGAGGACATGGACTGGGGAACATACTCGGCAGCATCGTCAAAACGTTCCTGCCCTTGGTGACGCGTGGGGTGAAAGCAATCGGCAAACAAGCGGTACGCAGTGGACTGCAAGTGGCCGGTGATGTCTTGGGGGTACGGCACCCAAAGAAGCCTTGAAACGGCGGGCCAAAGAAGTGGGAGGCGTCTTGGTGGCCAAAGCACAACGCACCGTAGGGAATAAAAGAGCTGCCCCACCGAGACCACGCACCAGTCGACGCCCGACCCAGCGACGACGCACATCGAAGAAGACAAAGGATATCTTTTCTTAAAACATGTCCTTAATCCACGCCGAGTCCTGCCCCTCCACCAACAGTGAATTTGATTTGTGGACCGTGCCGCCCACACAGACCAGTGTCGAACAAGAATTATGGGTGGAGCATCTCCCGCTCTCCAGCATCAACGAAACCGGGCCCATCGAGTTCACCATCAGTAATGCGGATACGGCCTATGTGGATTTAGCCCATACATACTTGTATGTGAAATCCAAGGTGGTCAATGGAGCTGGCACCAGAATCGTTGACCAAGCAACGGTGGGCCCGACCAATCTCTGGCTGCACTCGATGTTTCAGCAGGTGGATATTTTTCTCAGCGACAAACTCATCAGTGACTCCACCAACACGTACCTCTATCGAGCCTACATCGAGACACTGCTGTCGTATGGCCGAGAGGCTAAAAAATCTCAGCTGACAACCGCTTTATTCTACAAGGACACGCCCGAGCACATGGACACGGTGGACAATGGGGGATATAACAAACGGAAGGCTTTCACTGCGAACAGTGCCTCGGTGGATATGATGGGCCGACTGCACGCAGACATGTTCATGCAAGACCGGTACCTCTTGAACAAGATCCCCATCAAAATCCGACTGATGCGGGCGCCTCCGACCTTCGCCTTGATGGCCACTAACGTAGAGGGGCATGCAGCGGACTATAAGATTGTCATCCAAGACGCAGTCCTGTATGTCCTAAAAGTGAAACCGAATCCAGCCGTTCAATTGGGACACATGAAAGCCTTGGAAACAAAACCAGCCCAGTACCCTATCCGACGTGTACAAACCAAAGTGTTCTCTGTGCCTGCTGGAAATATGGGCGCCAACAAAGAAAACCTGTTCCTGGGGGAACTACCCAAGCGATTGATCCTGGCCTGTGTGGAAAATAACAGTTTCAGCGGAGCCTACCCAGAGAATCCGTTTGACTTTCAACATTTCGGCATCAATTTTGTGGCCCTGCATGTGGATGGACAACAGGTGCCAGCCACGGCCTTAACACCGAACTTTGGGCGGAGGAATTTCATTCGAGCCTATCAGAGCCTGTTTACAGCCACCGGTCAAATCAACCAGGACGAAGGGAATATGATCAGTCGGGAGGACTACGCGAACGGATACACGTTGTTCTGTTTCGATCTGACCCCCACCTTAGAGAACGACCATCAGCTGGCCCTGGCCAAGCAAGGCAACTTACGGTTGGAAATCCACTTTGCACGAGCCCTGGCGACCACTGTCAATGTGATCTGCTACGCCGAGTTTGACAACATCATTCAAGTGGACAAGGCGCGCAACGTCCTGTGTGACTTCTCCACCTAACATGGATACAGACCAGATAACCACCGTGCTGAAGAATGACCCAGAGACACGTATGGTCTTTCAAGGGGTGTTCGCCCGAGATGTGTTTCCATTAGACCGTGTGTATCCTGCTGCTTACGTTCTCAACACGGACCCGATGGATCGGCCCGGTGAACACTGGGTGGCCGTGTACTTGACAGAACAGCAGGGCGAATACTTTGACCCGTACGGCCTGCCACCCTCCATCCCGATTTAACAGACTTCATGGATCAAGGCACAGAGACGTGGTGTTGGAACAGTCAAACGTTGCAAAGCCTGACCAGTGGCGTGTGCGGACAATATTGCTTGTTTTACCTGTACCATCGATGCCGGGGAAGACCCTTATCTACCATCGTATAGATGTTTGACGAGTACCCCCAGGCCGAGGACCGCGATGTACTCGTCTATGACTGGGCCGCCCATCATTTCAATGTACAAGCCCCGTTCTGGGCTTAAGTTCTTTCAATGTACACACGCCCGCTGTTCTGGGCTTAATTTTACAAGCCCCTTGTTCTGGGCTTCAGTTCTTTCAATGTACAAGCCCCTTGTTCTGGGCTTGAGTTTTCACGTGGTTGTTCTCACGTTGTTGTTGTTCACTGAATAAAACAAGGGTTATGTGTAACCCGGCAGCTCGCCTTTTGGGTATTCAATAACATGCAGCTTCACATAAAGATCGAGCCCTTCAGGTTGCACATCACTGGCAATGACAATACATATTGCAATAAAAATTTGACTTCTTGGTCAGTGATGTTGAAGTTGGATTGAAACATGAACTATATTATAAAACTTGAAATAAAGATTACCTTTTTTTCCAAAAGTAAGCTTATCATTATGAATACATGTACAATTGAAATTTGGTCTGAGATGTGGGTGTGAAATGCTTGGACAAATATGGTTCGTGCAAAAGCTTGAGGTTAAATCATGATGAGGAATGGGATTCGATACCAAAATTGAAGGAAATGGTTCTTCATTAAAGGTGACATAAAATTCCAAACCACCAGGGGTTAATATTGTACTTCTGAAATGAAATAATGTCATTAAACTATTAGTATTTACTATAAAGGAATATATTGTAGTTGATTTGATGTGTTTGTGTATATGTAACAGGTCGATAGTTGGTGTAAGAACGCATTGTTGAGGCTTTTGTTGAGGCTTTTGTGCAGCTGAAAAGGGTCACGTCTAGACACATTGTTGAGCTCAGACAGGCTATTGTAGGCTTTGTCTTGTGCGTTCTTACACCAAGTTTTAACGTACAATACATTGTACACTGCATCGCCTACCTAATAGGTTAGTATCACATATAAGAGATATATGCAGCTTCGCAAAAAGATCGAGCCCTTCAGGATGGCACATCATTTGAGGTTGCACATCATTGGCAATGCACATCATTTAAAATAATAAATTTATTAAGAAATATGACTTCTATATTTAGTGATATTGAGGTTGGATTGAAGGAGGAACTATATTATATAACTAGCAATAAAGATTACATTTTTTCCAAAAGTAAGCCTACACATCCCATTGCATAGATCTGATGAATACATGTTCATGTATAGTTAGGAACAATAGGCGTGCAATTTTGAGCACGTTCTTGATGTAACTTTGTGTGATGATATATGAACAAACAAAGCTAATAACAGTGCAATAGTAGAACTAAATCTATCATTTCCAGCATGCAATGGGACACTTGTACTGTAGTAAACCTTCACATTCGTATGCAAATAAAAGAATGCAATGACAACTGTGTCCAATCATACTGTAATGCTCCATAATAATGTGCACGGGTAAAGACTGAGCTCACAAACTGATTCAAACTCACTTTTAATTAATATAGTAAGTTAAATGTGTGGACACAGATATGGTTGTGCAAAAGCTTCAGGGTCAACGAGAATTTGATAACAAAATTTAAGGAAATGGCGTCCTTCATTTAAGGCGACACGAAATTAAAATCTAACAGGGGTTCGGTACTGCGGGATTCCCCCGCCAGTTATTTTGATATTGTACATCTGAAATAAAATAATGTCACCAGACTATTACTAAATACTATAAAGGAATATACTATATGTGATTTGGTATGTATGACTGTATATACAATGTACACTACATCTCATGCCTAATAAGAAGTCAAAATTATTCTAAGTCCAGCCTAAACAGAAAAGATTAACCCAGAAAACTTTCTAAGTCCAGCCTAAACATAAAAGTCTAACCGGACACCGACACCGACACCAACACCAACACCGACACCGACACCAACACTTTTCCCCTCTCTCTCCCAATACCTCGCCTACTTCGTATACGGCGAGCTAAAAAATGAGATCTCACCAAAAAACCCTGTCTTGTGTGTTTTATTCATAATGCATCAATGCCCAATGTGGAGATTCAGTCAAACTGAAATCAATGGTGTAGGATGGGGCCAAAATGTAACCCATCAAGGTTAGAATGCAAGCGCACTATAGTAAAATAGAGAGCCAATGAAATCAGCCCACAGACCAAGTACGTGTTTTTGGTCTAGGTTTGGAGCGGGCATTTCATTGAGGCACGTGTATACGGTGAGTGAAGAGACTCGCCCAACACGTATAGATTAAGTTGATGACTATAAGTTCTATGAGCATAATGCATGAAACTGGCTTTGAACACCGTATTAGCCAATGAGTGGCCTATAATGGAGCCAAAATGTAACCCATCATGTTAGAATGCAAGCGCACTATAGTAAAATAGAGAGCCAATGAAATCAGCCCACAGACCAAGTACGTGTTTTTGGTCTAGGTTTGGAGCGGGCATTTCATTGAGGTGCGTGTATACGGTGAGTGAAGAGACTCGTCCAACACGTATAGATTAAGTTAATGACTATAAGTTCTATGTATTCTCCGAACCTTGCCGAAAGGAAGACCGTTTGACCTGGAGGTGACCTTTGACCTTTTGACCCGCACGCGCGCGCACTGCCGGTGATGACGCGCGCGCGCGCTGCGGCCGGGGCGGGCCGGGGCGGGGCGGGGCGGGGCGGGGCGGGGAAACACCCCGGCGGTTGAACATACGGACGTCTAAGGGGAAACATTTGGAACTCTTCTATGTTTGGAGGTAGTTTTTAGTGAAAAACCCGGAAGTGACGTCACAACCCCCACGTGACCTGCGCAGCAGAATGGATACGACACCCTAGTGTAACTCCCTCACCTAGGCTTCACATGGATACCTCACTCGATCCCATCGACCCACTAGGGGCCCACCTACACCCCAACACGTCTATTTCCATACCCTTTGGCCACCGCGCATGCGCAGAGTGACGATAGTTCAACCCCACACCCAGCCCATCAGAGGCCCCTTCACCTAGGCTTCACTTTGATACCTCACTCGACCCCATTGGACCACTCGTGGCTCCCCTAGACCCCAACACGTAGAGCGGGACCCATACAGGGTCCAGTTTTCGACACTTGGTGACCACAGCCCGACAAAATGACCAGTTTTCGACACCGGATGTGCCGCCATCTTGAACATACGTGCCGCCATCTTGGATATGTCCCATAATGCACCGGGTCAAAATACTCGCTTCTGATTGGACGAGAGCTCTGGGACGGATTTGAAATACTCGCTTCTGATTGGACGAGAGCTCCGCATTGCATCTGCATCTATTCCTACCGCACACCCAACCCATCAGATGCCCCTTCACCTAGGCTTCACTTTGATACCTCACTCGACCCCATTGCACCATTAGGGGCTCCCCTACATTCCAAAACGTCTATGCGCATGCGCAGAATGGTGACAACGCCCGAGCGCTAGTGCAGTCAGATGCCCCTTCACGAATGCTTCACATCGATACCTCACTCGACCCCATCGGACCATGAGTAGCTCCCCTAGCTCCAAAACGTCTATTTCCATACCTTTGGGCCACCGCGCATGCGCAAAATGGTGACAACGCACGAGCCGCTAGTGCAGTCAGATGCCCCTTCACGAATGCTTCACAACGATACCTCACTCGACCCCATTGGACCATGAGTAACTCCCCTAGCTCCAAAACGTCTATTTCCATACCCTTGGGCCACCGCGCATGCGCAGAATGCCGATAGTTCAACCCCACACCCAGCCCATCAGATGCCCCTTCACATAAGCTTCACCTTGATACCTCACTCGACCCCATTGGACCATTAGGGACTCCCTACATCCCAAAACGGCTATTTTCATACCCTTCGGCCACGGCGCATGCGCAGAAGGCCGATATGTCAACCCCACACCCAGCCCATTAGATGCCCCTTCACATAAGCTTCACTTTGATACCTCACTCGACCCCATCCGACCATTTTATCTAGGGACTACTTTTTCTCCGCGGAAGCTTTTCCCCCGAGACCGAATCACCGCCAAAACCGCGGCCAGACCGCATCACCGCGGATGAATACATCCTGAATACATCCCCTCCAACAATTGGAACTCTCCTGGATTGGAGGTAGCTTTTGGTCCTTCTGCCGGAACTATACTGCACTTGACCTCTCCTCCCGCCTCGTTTCCGCCCCAAATGACCTCTACATCCGGGTGAAAGTGACCTCCAAATACGCTAACCCTACTACTGTTGTGTTACCGGAGGTGTTTCTATTACAGTGATTGGTCAAAAAGTATGGGTTTAATGTTTCGGTTTCGTCAAGAGATAGACGAAACCGGCTGTACTTTCGGACACAAAAATCACATCAATTTTGTTAACACGGTATATACATTTGACGAAGCAGTTTGACCAGGGCTCTTACAAGAAAAGAAGATCAGAGAGAAACTCAATTGAACACGTTTATTTACAGCTTGAGGGGGTGACATATCACCCCGTGTTCATAACAGTCGTCATAACTTCTATAAGCTCGTTTGCGGGGCAAAAACTGTAAACAATGAAAAGCACAACGTCCAAACAAAACTCTTCAAAAATTGCTATATGTTCATTGTCTATAGAGTAAAGTCACAGTTTAATTTAATTATATCCAGGTTAGAAGTCTATCTCTACATGAAAGGCAGAGATGGTCGCCCTGATTGATCATCTCTGGTCAAAAGTTGACAACGAAAAATATTTCCCCAGCTGAGGAAATGAGTCACTGGTTGTATCAGGGATGTATTCTCCAAATTAATTAGATACAAAATTGTCCCTTATTCCGATATTCTCGGATTGAAATTATTGACTAATCTTTTCCGAGTGAAAGTCGATTGAAAATTCTAGCTTAATGAAATCTCTAGATGATCGAGTTTACAATCTACTGTATATTAATTTTGTCCTTTCTGAATGGAACAGACGGAAAATATTTCCAATCGCTTCAAAACATTGAAATGTCAATCTAAAAGAGTATCTGCCTGTCTGGAAGGGGTATACTCTCTAAAATAATTAGATTGAAAATTCAATCTATCAGATTGGAATTAGTGACCAATCTATTCAATTGAATATTCCATCTATTAGAATTTCAATCTAATACATTGAATTTACTGTCTAAAACAGATTCATTTGAACATTTTCAATCTTTTAGATTGGATATTTTCAATCCAAGAAAAGATTGGTCACTAATTTCAATCTGATAGATTGAATTTCAATCTGAGTATGATGATATAAATCGTCAGAATAAATACATCATCTAGCTCCTCCTCATGGCGAAAGCATCCGCCTAAAAGTTCCAGACCTGAAGTATATGTCCTTCTAAGCTGTTAACAAATCTCGACAGATCAGATAGGCAGCCACTTCAAGTTTAGCCAAGTATCCCAACTAATCATTTTTCTTGTAGCTATGATACTTAACTACTTCAAGGTATACCTAAAAAGTACAGACAATTACTTTGAACGCTAATAATACTCTACCGTATTTGCAGAGGGTCGCATAAAAGCATTCAGATTTAATGGATAAAAACTCTGCCGTTGTTGGGGCTTGAGTGTTATTTCCGAACTGTTGGTCGCGATCGATATTACTGTGAGCATGTATATAGTTTTAGTTCATGTGGAAACAGCCAATTCAGTACATCAAGCATACCTACAGCAATAAGCAATACTTTACATAAATAACTTGGCATGAATGCAATGGGGTATGGTAATTTCCCTAATAATTCAATCACAGGAAGTTCACTTTTCAACTCTGTTATTCAAACACAGAGAAAAAGTAACATTTCCATTCTTCATTCAAATTGAAGAAAAGTCATATAATGACAAAATATGACACTTTGTAGCAGGTGCCATGAAGAATATTCCCAGATACGAGTCAAATTTGCTGCACTTCCTGTGATTGAATTATTAGGGGAATTTGTATACTTACGTACAAAATACAGACAATTAAACGACCGTACCATACAGGGCAAGTATGTAGTAATATCCTCTCAGTATACCAACTTAGACATTCTTGAGAGCCACCATCCATTCAGGTTTTTGCATTATTCTAGCAAAATCTGTTCTGCATTTAAACATTAACATCTGAGAGGAATTATGTTGGTATCCATCAAATCAGTTTCCTTAGTATTTATATCAACTTCTTGTATCATTTAAAACAACTTCCTGTTGCATTATAGCGGTGAAGGCATTACATTTTGACTGTGTACAGTATCAAAGAAATCAATGATGTTAAAACCTGCACAATATATCTTTCAACAATCCATTCACACCAACATATCAATATAAAATTTAACATGTATTATGATGAAAGTTAAGGTATCCAAAAATGGTGTTTACATAAGTGATGTTGAACATGGCACAAAAGAGGTGAAGGAGACTGGCTATAATGAGAACTGGACTTGGAAGGATTTGGTATTTATTGGTTGCTTTCCAAGACTAGCTAAAACTAAATGTGGTTATATTATAGCTTGTCAAATCAGCAATCTTTAACATCGATTGATGACAAATGCGCTGCTGATATGAAGCAATAAATCCTGTAACAAGGAGAGGAGAAAAAAAGTGGGGGGGGGGGGGGAATGAAAAGAATCCGCATGAGATTCAATGGAAAATTATAATAACAGACTCCACTTGATGCGATTTTGAAAAATGCAGATAAACAGCAGTAAAATGCCAGTAAATTAAAGACTGATGCATCGGACATAAGTGAATGACATTTGTGTTACATCTGAAATGTATTTTTGGTTCTTGGTTACATCTCTTACACGTTGTTGGAATATATGCAAAGAGTATAACCCGGTGGGACAGAATTGTAGTTTCAGCTTATATATAATGTTCTATGGGATAAAGATTTCTATTAGAATACCTGCGATTTCTTACTTTATTCAGGAAAGAAGCACTGACAAAACAATCTTCACAAGAAGTGATTTTGGCAAAAAAGGGACATGCTTTGAACACTTGAAAACTGATTTTCAGAAATATGTCAGCAATACTTTAATATATTGTTTTATGTTTTGAACTGAAAGTCATGTCTCTGAAAAAAAATATACAAGTGTTCTTTGAAGAAATCACTAGATGTCTCTTGAAATATTTTATACATCAGTTACTAGATTGCAGGGAAAGATGTTGGTAGTCCAGTTACTTCCTCATTAATAATTTTTCCATCATTTAAACTCCAAGCAATCATTTAAAATATAGTCTTATCCAATCCTAACAAAAACGTAGCTGAATGGACTGGGGTGAACATGTTAAAGAGGAGACAATGAAATAATATTAATATTATGCCGATTCTTCATGTTTATTTGAAGATTTCATGGTATGATTGGTGTAAATGGTACCTATTATTCTGCACCTTATGACAAAAGTTCTGAATTTGATTGAACAAGCCTTTTGATGAATATGCGTTCAGTTCATGTACATGTATTCAAACTCGACTCGATATTAGCCCCACACTGTTGCTGACTTTTTAAATCTTCCATACAAACACATCCAAATATTCTTTCTTGCTTCGATTGGTTTCCCCAATCCCAAGTTGTTTTTGTCAACCAAAGACTCTATACATTTGTCCATCATCCCCATTACCTCTAAGGTGGGTTGTGTTCAAATTTCTATCTACATGTCCCAATAAGGATGATGTAGTCTATTCTGGGTGGTTTTACCGATATCTTAGAATGAATTTTCATATAACATTAAATTCAATGCAGTATATAAACTCAATTATAAAGTGACAAGAGAATCCTACTTTCCAGAAGTTCACTGCATAGCCAAAACAAACAGGAGATTGATCTAATCAAAACCCCTCGGCTTTCCCCAAGTGATTGTGACCCATGTGTAGTGTGAATTGGGGAAGAGATAGTTCTATGTGGGATGATCAAGATATACGGGTAGTACATTCAGGCATATAGGACAGAAATAGAAAATTATATATCTGTAAAGGGGCATAACTCTGTAAAATATGGGTCGAGGGGAGCCACTTTCGATAGGCGTCTGACTTAGCACTACTGTAAAATAAGAACCGAGACGAATAAGCTGTACTGAACACGGATCTGCAGATATAACTTGTACATTCAACTACAGATAAAAAAATCGAAGATTATTACATCCAAAAGGGGCATAACTCCATAAGCCGAGGCGAGTAATCCTTTGTTGGCTTGTAGAATACAACAATATAAATAAGTTTCCAAAATATAGTAGCTATACCAAACACAGTTCTGCAGATATAGTTGGTTATATTCAGGCATATAGGACAGAAATAGAAATTAATATATCTGTAAAGGGGCAGAACTCTGTAAAATATGGGCCGAGGGAAGCCACTTTCAATAGGTGTCTGACTTAGCACTAGATAAATAAGTGTTGACAATTTGGTGGTTGTATCTCAAGCGGTTTTGCCTAAAATGCGTTAACGGACAGACAGACGTACAGACAGATGGACGGACGGACGTACATGGCAATGACAATACCCTGAGGCCGAGGGGTAAAAAATAGATACGCAATTTCTACGGAATTTTTTTACACCAAGGTGGCAAGCCTGAATGTTATAACATTGGTGGATCAATGTCATCGTGGTCCCAAAATGATATGGTAGGTTTCAGGTAAAGGTGACTTTCGTCAACTTCTCAATGAATTTTCGCATCAAATAAAGCAATGTACTGTAAGTTAGTTCATATACTGTGTGAAATTTCAATGTTGTAGAAAAATTTGACTCGGAAATATCAGTGAAATCGTCTGGAATGGATTTTCTGGTTTAGACAATATTAAGGCCACATCATTTTCATTTTTTTTTTTTCACGGGTGGATTTTGTCTTTTTTCATGATTGAAGGCAATACTATTTTGACATTATGGACAGAGCTGGATGAGCGGAAATTCATCTACCCACAGAATGAAAGGGGTGAACTTCAAATGTTGAGTCTTATTTTTATTATTGGCTCCAACCTTGAAAAGAATAAAATCCCTCTGTGAAACAAACAATAAAATCGGTGTGGCCCAAATGCCTTCTGTTGGCGTAGGTGCAAACATGAACGATGCTTATACAGTATTAACTAAAATCATTTTGAAACAATGGAGCTGTCAATGATTGCAGCAAATGTCAAACAAGATCCTGTGTAGGTAGGAGCTTGACAAGAACACAGAGCAGTCAAAAAGGCTTACATTTTGGCAAAATAGGAAATTTCGAACAATCCACTTCACAAACTTAACACCTGGTAAATACACAGTTCATGCACATAACATATTCCTTTTTTTAAATTTTCATTCTATACTCAGAAATACTCATTGTCTGCTTCAGTTTTCTAACCTGAATCATGCCAAGTGCTCAGAACTCCTTGGTCTTGAGGGTATTTGAATAGGATAATGGTGAAGCAACTGTTGATTCTATGTACATCTGCGCCTCATTACACAGATCCTCAAAGGACATGGCCCAGTTTAATGAAATTTTGGCCCCCATGAGGTGCAGTTTGGAGTGCCAAAATGAAATATCAGGTACAAAAGAGATTTCTCCGTCAGCACAAAATAGATTATCTTATGCAGTGTGAGTATTTTCTAGGTCCTGGGTCATTTATTTTTTAATAACGGCATCTTGAAGTTGTGGATTTGTGCAAAATCAACTATTTTGAGGTGAAACAGCACATTTTTCTTTCTGTAAACGAATGAAGCTTGTCGAGAACAAAGATAAATTTAACGTGAAACATTGACCGTGCCAACAGTTTGTTGTTGTTTCATTTTGGCACTCCAAACTGCACCAAAATCACGCCAGGTCCTTTAATTCGGTCTACTCACACCTCACACCCAATATGGCAAGATGGCTAATGTCAGATATGTTAATAGACAATGACCAGGCGTATGTACGATGTACAATTGGTATGGTGAGCTTAGGTCAGAATTGCCTACAGAGTGTAGACCCAAACTGTATATGGGTATGACCAGGTGTGTATGGTGTGAATTTGCTAAGTCTAGAACTAATCTATGATGGCGATGAGCATTTAATGACAAATATCATTTATGAGAGGCTTCGGCCAGTGAAATCAGTTGTAGAGCCTTGGCATGGTTGTTTTTTAGATATGGTGGTAATGAGAAAATGCTGATGGATGTATGAATGTTCATGATCATGGCAATACCAGGACTAATACTGCCATGGATGAGCTTAAAACCTTTTGATGTATCTTTGGTCTTTTTTTTGTATTCATATCTCACACATAAGTAGTCCAGGCATACTGGTACGCCATTGATAAGTCATGTTAGAGGAGAAAAAATCCTCTCCATACGACTAGCGATATATGGATGAGCACTTGCCTACAACAAAATCATGTTAGCCTGACTTTACAGCTCTAATTTGGGATAGCAATAATGTGGCGATACATTGCAGCCAAACCTCAAGTGATCATGCTTGAGAATATCGTGCTGATGGCTTAGAATTGAAGGAATCTACTTTACAGAGGTTCACTTCACAATGGACCTTACATGAGTAACCCTGTCAAATGTTACAATTGACAGGAAGGTCTTCCAATTTTCTCCACAGACCTGTGAAAATACTGAATTTCTTTTTGAAAATTTGAATTGACCAATCATGTCCTTTAAAACTAAGATATCCCATGATACACCAGGGATTCTATTGATGTCCATGAAAACTGGAACCTCGACTGGGACCAAACCAGCAGCTGATATAGGTTTGTCATTTCATCTCAGGTCAGAGCTCAGACAGCTTTCTCTGCAGTACCGGGTCATCATGACTGCCAAATGATTTCATTTTGGCATTATCATTTTTTTAGGTCTTGTACTGTTTTGGCTTCAGCAGATGAGTGGACATTTCATATAGACTTTGGTGAGAATGCAAAAATAGATCCCACAGAAATGATCCTCAAATAAGTCATCATTATTATAATGAAACACTGCAGATTTCTTACTTAATAATACAGTTAAACATTTGCTTGCAATAACACAGGCATATGGCCAGCACTAGTGTATCCCCAAACTTTTGGGGTTAAATGAACAGGTGTCAATAATAAAATCCTGCATGTAAATCATGGAATTGTATGTACAGATATTTCAACAATAACACGCAATTTTAACTTCTTTTTTCTGCTTTACATGGACACCAGAAGGTGTTTTCTTTGAAATACTTATATACATCTTGGTAATTATTTATAGCTATACATCCACATCGCGTTCTAGAACCCACAATGGTGGAAATTGCGCAAGCCTCGTAAGTTCACTGCATCAATGGAGAAAGCAGTAAGAGGTCACCGAGTACAGAAGCATCCCAGATGGATAGCTTGGAGGCACGTTCGCATGGAGACTGCCTACCGAATGCGGGTGTTTTACACGAGTGCAATTGCGTTTGAATGGAACAGTGACTAAGGGAGCACCCAGAGATTGCCTCCCCTCGGAGTCACAACTGCTAAATCACCTCCCCTTGGATGTACAGCCTCTGAATTGTCTCCCCTTGGATCCAAAGACTTGAAATTGTCTCCCCTTGGATCTACACAATCTGGGGATGCAATGAACGAGTCCAGCACTACAGCATATCCAGAACGAGTGATGGTAAAGGATAGAGTGATTTCATCAGCACATGGAGATGGTTACATTGATACCCAGGTTACCATGATCAGCGAATAACTGAGCTATGTTCGTGTCAAACACCAGGCAATCACTACTCATAATGGCAGACTGAACGCCGTCGTGAATGCTTCGAGGCGTCGCTTCCCACGTGAGTCGCCGGCGATGACCATTCAGTTCCAATCTGTAACAAAAAAAAGCTAATTTGGAATACAGTAGATAAAAGGGACAGAATGCCAGATTTTTGTAATACTGAAAGGACATTCTGAGATGTGGTGTTGATTGGAAATTGATATCTACATAAGAAGATATATTTTTGTCATTTAGAAAGTGATCTTAAAACAGTATTTTCTGTCCCATGCGAGATTCGAACCAGTGACCCCCAGAGTAAGGCACCTAATCGCCAGCACTATGTTGGCAATCTAACCACTCAGCCAACAGGCCTCCACAAAAATAAGGTGCCTTACTCTGGGGGTCGCTGGTTCAAATCCTGCATGGGACTAGACCAATTTTCGGCACTATAGTATTTCTCTTATAATTAGTCGCCGGTTTGAGGGCTTCTGTAAAATCAGCCGTATGGTTAAAATCAATTTCCTTTTTTAGAACGTATATAACAAAATTATATCTATAGAATGTCATACCACTCTCCGTGATAACTGCTACAAAACTTGAGTTTTAGAGTTTTTTTGTACTACCCGGGTTAAATGCCATAAGGGTTGTTTCACGTAAATCTTCACCAATACATGGTATGTCGTCATAATCTATTCCTTTTTCTCTGGCCAAAGGGCAATAGGCGGGGCGAGATGTCATTCAAGGGTTGCTCTGTTTGTCGTTTGGTTATGAAGACATGAGATTGAACTATTGTCGTTGACAAAGAACGAAAGATTCGAGAATACGGGTGGACCAGTACAGCCGATATGTTATGCAAATGTCCTCGACACCTCAAAGATTTGGACGCCTCTCAGACACAGCATAACCGTATCACTTCAATAGTATGGTGATCTAGTTGGACCAAAAGTGTGCCCCGCATTACCTCATCAAAAACGTGAGCGACAACGCAAAGGGTGACGTCGTCTTCCAAAACACGATGTCGCCCTTTCGCGTCGCGTGTCGCCTTTGACAATGTTGAGTGATAGGACGACGACGTCGCTTTCATACACCAGGATGTCGTGTTATTCAATCAGTGCTCTTCGATGCATCGTAGGTTTACAAATGTAATTAACGAGAGAGCAATCAAATTAAACTATACACTTACAATACCGTTGATGTCCGACTCTAATCGACTGGATCAATAATGGGATATTTGCTATAAAAATGTAAATATAGGTCATACGGCCATCCATAGATTACACCGTCATTGAAATAAAGATCGTGTGAAGTTGTCATCTTAATTCATGCAGTCACTCATGGAGGCATTGCCCCTGTCCTTGTGAAGGTAACATCGATTGAGGACACTTTCCCATATATAGAACTGAATAGCTCACCCCGCCTATTGCCCTTTGGCCAGAGAAAAAGGAATAGATTATGACGACATACCATGTATTGGTGAAGATTCACGTGAACAACCCTTATGGCATTTAACCCGGGTAGTACAAAAAAGCTCTAAAACTCAAGTTTTGTAGCAGTTATCACGGAGAGTGGTATGACATTCTATAGATATAACTTTGTTATATACGTTCTAAAAAAGGAAATTGATTTTAACCATATGCAGGGCTCGAATTGGCGGCCTGCAAATTGCAATTTGCAGGCCAAATTTGAGGTGTTGCAGGCCATGTGAAAATTCGCCTGCTAAAAAAAAAAAAAAAAAAAAAAATTGCAGGTCATAATTTCTGTGGCAGAAATTGTTATTATGGCCAGATATTTTTTTTCTCTTGGTTTACGGATCCGCCGACCCAAAAAAACGGGTTTTGTGAAAAAAAAAAAAAATTTCCAAAGAAGAAAAAATCCGGAAAACCCTGTTGCAAAATTCTGTGATGGACTGGAACAGCTCTCCGCGAGGGAAGACAACTCTTCCATCACGTGGCGGCGCTATCCTAAATACTCCCCGCAAAGTGTTGTAGTCGCCATTCTGTGCACAAATGTATGGCTTTCTGGGCATTTACCCAATGCTTGGAGAGTGCCTTATGGCGGGTCCTAATGGAATTTTCCTGCATTTGTCGATAGACAACGGGAGTGACACTTTTCATCGGTTTGTCAGAGCCAATTCAGATAAAACGATCTGAAATATCGTAGCCGAACACTGCGACAGTTTGATGGTAACGGAGATCAGGACGTCTCAAGCTGCCAATTTCGGAGACGGAAACGCACATGACATTCTTGCGAAAATTCTGCAGTCGTTTGGCACGCGATATGTGTTGTTTGTGCACATGTCTTCGATATTCTTATGAGTGCACAGAAGCGATACGATCGTCTCCCGATGTCAAGATTTGTATAGATCAACATGAATTGCAGGCAAGCACCTAAAAGGTGCGTGGACCCCTCAGCCTGTTTTTTTTTAGTCAAGTAGGATCAGGGCTGCATCTAGAACCAGTTTAGTTTTGGAAAACATATGGGCACCCAAAACTCAAATGAAACAAAAAACGAAAGTGTTGTTGTTGTTCAATTTGAAAGGATTTCTGAAGGAAATACTCCTAGAAAAAGCTTCTGGAAGCCTCAATATCGATCCGATTGCATAGCTGGGTATTGAATTTCATGTTAATAAACCTCTGTTTTGTGATTGATCACAGGCTCTTTGCGCCGAAATTCACTTAAAAAAATTGGACCCTCAATAATGAATTACGAAAAGGAACTGGGAGTTTGGGATCGGAACCTGCAAAAAATCCCAAGGGGGGGCATAAGCTCCAGGTATGCAAACTGATTCAAAATTGCACAGAGTCAGGCTAAAAATGGGCTCTCCTAATCACTCTTTTTACATAATTTCCAAGGTACAGTAACATGTTTGGTGACAAAAATTGAAGCATTATGTTGTACCAGTTAAATGTGTGGACACAAATATGGTTCATGCAAAAGTTTTAGAATAAATCATATGATGTAGAATAGAATGATTTAATAGCAAAATTTAAGAAAAATGTTGTCCTTCATTCAATGAGAATCATGAATGGACCAGGCTTTCTTGTATCAGGGAACCTTCAAAATTCACAACGAAACATGCAACCAAGGGTTCCCGATGGGCATAGATAACAGTGCAAAAGCTAAGCCATCAATAAATTAAAAAATTTAAAAAAATTAAAAATCATGAAATTATCATAGCCATCTGAAAATCTAATCATTTCATCCGTCAACATTCAGGAAGCTCTCACCAAAGTTTGGTCAGGCCCGACTTGATAGATCTGCAGATATTCAGCGGACAAGAACATGTTGATGGGCATAGATAACAGTGCAGAAGCTAAGCCATCAATAAATAATTATTTTTTTTTTAAATCATGACATCATCATAGCCATCTGAAAATCTAATCATTTCATCTGTCAACATTCAGGAAGCTCTCACCAAAGTTTGGTCAGGCCCGACTTCATAGATCTGCAGATATTCAGCGGACAAGAACATGTTGATGGGCATAGATAACAGTGCAAAAGCTACGCCATCAATAAATAATAAAAAAAATAATTAAAAATCATGACATCATCATAGCCATCTGAAAATCTAATCAGTTCATCTGTCAACATTCAGGAAGCTCTCACCAAAGTTTGGTCAGGCCCGACTTCATAGATCTGCAGATATTTAGCGGACAAGAAAATGTTGACGGACGGACGCTAGGACGGACGGACGCTAGGACGGACGGACGCTAGGACGGACGGACGTACGTACATGGCAACGACAAGACCCCACAGCCCTATGGGCTGAGGGGTAAAAACTTATCAAAGCGGGATGTTATCAAAACGGTCAAATATTCGAATAGTGTATATTTTGCCTCAGTTGAATTTTCAATGATAAACCGGTGACTAAAAGTTTTCTACTCGAATTTTTCGAAACCTGTTCAATCATCACCAGTAATATGTGATATGAATTTCATTAGTCAAGACATTTTCAAAGTTGCATATACAAATGTATACAAGGCTAGTTCAGTTTTATGATTTTTAACCTCAACCCTCGGACATAGGGATATTGTCTTTGTTAAGTACGTCTGTCCACCTTTCTAATATTAACCTGTCCGGTCTGGCCTAGCCTATGACGGGTTTAACTAAACTATTCTTGGCGTTATGTCACAATTTTTCAATGCAGGGATATTGTCATGGTCATTTACGTCCGTCGACCTGCCTTGATGGTCTGTGCCTATGGCAGGTGTTCAAAAAAATCTATTGAATGGCGTCCAACCTTTCAACCCTTCTTTATCACATGGATACTGGCATCACCATTGTAACGTTCACAAATAGAATAAGAGAAAGATTCCGTTCAACAATTCACTTTCCATCTCGTTTTCTTGTTTTATGGGTTAACAATGCAAGCTTTTATCACTGATCAGACATTCAGCAGGCAGCTGTCTTGCATACTAGATACAGACCTATCAACCCTCACGCATTCGGCGTGAGACTCACGCATTTGGCATCTGTCTCACGCTCTCACGCAGCTATATCAAAATCTCACGCATCTTGGCATTTTTGTGAAATTATTTCTAAAATAAGCAAGAATCCTTCAAAATTGCTCCAGTTTGCAGAAAAAGGAGTCAGTAATTTCACAATTTTTCTAGACTTGGTTGTAAAGTATCCATTTCTAGCCTCCGTGAAGGATGAAATGTTTAATAGTAGGCTGTTATATGAAACAAAATGCGAAAAATTGTATGAAATGACGCCTCAAAATTCTCATTTTTTCGGGTCTCATATCGCCGGGGCGGATATACTCAAATCT
>JAVTVY010043562.1:0-22010 GCA_036873755.1 Hanleya hanleyi | reverse complement strand
GCATCACTCCTGTTATCCAAGCGCTTGAAGAGAAACCTGTGCTTCGAGGTCAACGAACACAACGAAAAGAGCTTTATCCGGCTGACCCCGCTCGTGAACGTGAAACTGAGTTCTAGACTACAGGAAATATTACGGCTGTCTCACCACGTGGTCATGAAGGGGCCCTACAATGAGTACGGTTCCCATTTGATGGATATGAAAGAAGGCCTGTACGCACTGTACGTCTACTCGGATGCCGTGGACAGCCATATTGTGGGTGATATGAACACACCTCTGTTACGAGTGGTGCCCGTTAGCAAGACGTGTGGCGAACAAGCCACCCACAGTTTCAACCCTATCATGTTCCTGCCCGTACGCCATACCGATATCGACACGATCACGGTGGATATAAGAGATGACACGGGACGGCCGATCCCATTCGAGCGAGGAAAAGTGGTGCTGACACTTGCTTTCCGACAAATCCGTTCTCCTCACTTCGTATAATAATAATGTACGTGCCTTACGAGTGCCATACGCCCAGCTATGCCGACTACTACAAAAAACAAACGGGAGGCGGCATGTCCATGTTTAGTGGGGCACGCACGCAACGTGGACATGGATTGGGAAACATACTGGGGAGTATCGTCAAAACATTCCTGCCCATGGTGACACGGGGTGTGAAAACGGTAGGGAAACAAGCGGTACAAAGTGGATTGCGCATGGCCGAGGATGTGATGGAAGGCGCAGCACCCCGACAAGCCTTCAAACGCCGGGCTCAAGAAGCCGGGGGTGTGTTGCTGGCCAAAGCCCTTAAAAGACAAAGACTGACACCGCGAAGAGTCAGTCGACGGCCCACCCACCGACGACGACGCACACCCCAGAGAAGGACTACTACACCCCAGAAGAAGAAGAAGAAGAAGAGACGTAATAGTAGTAGTAGTAGGAGAGACATCTTCGCATAATGGCCTTCATTCACTCCGAGTCATGTCCGTCTACCAACAGTGAATTGGATTTGTGGACTATTCCACCCACTCAAACCAGTGTAGCCGAAGGACGTTGGGTAGAACATCGACCCCTGGCTAGCCTGACGGGCGTGGGACCCGTAGAATTTTCCATTCAAAACAATGATACGGCCTACCTGGATTTAGCCAACTCGTACTTGTACGTCAAAGCTAAAATAACGAACAGGGATGGGACGAACCTAGCGGCCGATACAAATGTAAGCCCGGTGAATCTTTGGCTGCACTCCCTGTTCCAACAGGTGGATACCAGTCTGAACGATAGACTCATCAGTACGTCCACCAATACCTATCCGTATCGAGCCTACCTGGAGACGCTGTTGTCGTACGGCAGTGATGCCAAACTATCACACTTACAAGCTGAACTGTACCACAGGGATACACCCGGATACCACAACTATCTACTCCCTGGCAATACTGGGTACACCAGACGCAAAAAATTAGCAAGCGAAAGCAAGTCCATCGATATGATGGGACGACTGCACGCCGATCTGTTCATGCAAGATCGCTACATGATGAACGGTGTAACCATCAAGATCAAGTTGATCCGTGCCTCACCTTTGTTTGCCTTAATGGGCGGTGGGGCGGACGCTCTCAACTGCAAGATCATCATTGAAGATGCAGTCCTGTTTGTCCGTACGGTAGATTTGCAACAGGGGGTGTTGCTGAGTCACATGCAAGCCTTAGCGAAAAAACCAGCCCTGTACCCCATCCGACGCGTACAGACCAAGGTGTTCTCCGTACCCGCAGGGACGATGATGGCCAACAGAGAGAATTTATTTCTAGGAGATCTGCCTAAACGGCTTACCGTGGGGTGTGTGACCAACACCGCATTCAATGGAGCTTTGGCTGAGAATCCGTTCAAATTTGATCATTTCAACATCAACTTTGTGGCACTGCACGTGGCCGGCCATCAAATTCCAGCCCGACCCTTACAACCAGACTTTACTAACGGAAACTATGTGCGGTCCTACCTGAACCTGTTTATAGCCACAGGACAAAACAACCAGGACGAAGGCAATACCATCACTCGAAAAGACTTTACCCGTGGGTACACATTGTTCGCCTTTGACCTCCCCCCTACCTTGGAACACGATCATCAACTGGCTTTACTGAAGAAAGGAAACCTACGGTTGGAACTGCGTTTCTCCGTGGCTCTACCCAGCACCATCAACGTGATTTGCTACGCCGAGTTTGACAACGTCATCAGCGTGGATGCGCAAAGAAACGTGCTGTGTGACTTCGCCAACTAAACCATGGATACAGAACAGCTGATGCGCATACTCCAGCGAGATCCCAAGATCCCCTTTCGAGGTGTATTTCCACGCAATGTGTTTCCCATCCACTCCACCACCCCTGCAGCCTACATCCTAAATACAGACCCGAAGAGTCGACCCGGTGAACATTGGATAGCGGTATACGTGGACACCCAAGGCCAAGGCGAATACTTTGATTCCTACGGACTTGCACCTCTCCATGCCGATTTAGTGAAATTCATGGACGTCTCCACGACAGAGTGGCGTTGGAATACGCAAAGATTACAAGGCCCCTTGAGTAGTGTGTGCGGACAGTACTGTGTGTTTTATCTCACTCACCGAAGTAGAGGACATTCACTGTCCACCATTGTACATATGTTTGATGATTATTGTCAAGCCGAAGACCGTGATGTCCTGGTCTATGACTGGACGGCCTCTCGGTTTAATGTGCATGCACCATTTCTCTGGTTCACTTAAAACATGTACTGCGCAGACCCCTATTATTATCACATTATATTGTTATGACGTTCTGACGTGAATCATTGTTGAATAAAGAGTTGAAAAAACACAAAAAAAATGATTTTTGACTCTCTCTCTCTTTATTTAAGTCAACAAGAAGGATATATACAAATAGAATACAGGTGGTATGTACACATAGAATAGTAGTAGTAGTAGTGATTAAAAAAAAAAAAGTTCTGCCAGGAGTAGGATTTGAACCTACGCAGGGTATCACCCCACCAGTACTTAGAACTGGCGCCTTAGACCACTCGGCCATCCTGACTTTTACAGTTTTTATAACTCGTGACTCCACAGTTAATGTTCCACATTTTACAAGTCCAAGTAGGTAGTGCTCACACCGTCGGCCAATACTTTTCGTTTGGGATAAAAGAAAGTAAAGGCGTCTCGTTGCTGGATATAGGTGCGCATCTGATGGTCCACCACACGGAATCCTCGATTCGTGCCACTCGCACTGGCCTGGCTTTGCAACACGTCCAGGTAAAGAGCTTTGTCGATGTTGGGATCGCGCCGGTTCACTCCTTTGCAGCTAAACTTATTTTCGTCTCCCCCGTAACAGTAATACGTCTTGGAGGAGAGCGCAATCATAGCATCCCCACTCCACTCCAGCTTGAAGAGCCCGGGCGTCCGCTTATCATACTGGTAATGGTCACGTCGCGGTAACCACTGGTCCCGTTCCATCTCATACTGGTGCCGTAACTCGGGTTTCACCAGGGACTCCCAATCCGCATTAGAGACGGCCATGTAGGCCGAGTCCGTATCCATCTCGATGAGTTGCCAGTCTGATGCATTAAAATAGACACCCATAAAGTCATATAGAAACTGCAGCATGCGCAGCTTGGCCACCTGGTATAACATACATCCAATCTGCAGGGGTAAGTTGTAACGGATAGTCTTCTTGGCTAAAGTGATTTCATACGTGTCGTCATCGATGACCTCCACCGACCGAAAGAGAGGAGAATTGACCTTTTTGCGGGCTTGAGTAGTATTGCAAATGTTCACGTTCACGTGCTTGTCCTGGTTGGTTACCGTTTTGCCATAATAGCCGTTGCCCGTGAGCTTCCAACTTTCACCGATGATGGCCTTACTGGGGTCTTGGTCGCCTTGACGTCGGGCAGCCGTCACAATGTCGGCATTCGCCGCAAAACAGGCGTGAGGTACGTACTGTATGACTTGGTGTATTTTCGTAATCTCCAGACCGTGCCGCATATACCACTGCAGCAGCGGAGTGCCCAACAACATCTTCTCTCCCCACATACTGCCAATGAGCATGCGACGCGGATGCGGTAAACACTCGTGTTGATCTGCGTAGGCTCCCATGGTGTCGCCAATATCATCTCGACCCACCAGCGTGTTCTTAAAGATGGGCGGGCACTGGGCAAAGACAGGTTTGAGAGTGTCGGGAACATGCAAATCACATTCGACAAAGCCGTACAGGTCCCCCGAACGAATGGCGTCGAACATCTGGGGTAGACTCAGCAGTCGACGACGACACAACGGATACTCGCGCTCTTTGAGGAAACGCCGTAAATGAGGTAGGGCCTCACACAGGGTGTGAAATTGACACTCCCACATCTCAATGAGATGGTATCCTCTCTCTTTCACATAATCCGCGTTCTCCACCACTTCTTTCCGTAATTCCTCACCTGTTTTCCCACGTCGGCCGTTGAAACACCCAGCACTAAAATGGCATTCGTGACCGTGCCAATAGCAACCGTAAAATTGGAATACAGTGGGTGTGTTACCCACCAGGGCAAACCCATCGACGGGAAGGCGACGATCGCCTATGCGCTTCTCTGTGGCGTTGGTCTGGTGTCGTATAGTAATTCCCCGTCGATAGGCTTCCCAATCTATCCACTGGTCGGCGAGATGTTTGGAAGAAGCGCGTTGGGGCGTAAAATGGCGCCCTTCGGCCAACCAACGTGTGTAATGCCCACTGGGCATAGGTTGAGCGAGTGACCACAAGTACAACGCATTGGCATCGAAACCGATAATCTTTGCACAAGATTTTCCACCCGGCAGAGTAGTCACGTCCTTCTCGTGATAACGGTGGAATATAAGACTGGGACCACCCACAATGTTCGCCTTTAAACACTCATGCATGTCCGCATCTTTCTGCTGTATCAACGAAAAGTACGTGGGACACGCTTGAAAAAGATGGCGAAGCGCCACACCCGGTAAACTTAAACACTCCTTGAAGATGTCCACATGCATTTCACGACGAAACAGTTGAACCATTTTCTCAGCCGCTTCCAGGAAAGGAACCACATCCAGGTTATTATACCATATGAGGAAATCTCGCATCGTCTCCATGTGTTGATCGTTCCATACCTGCTCTAGTTCACGGTACGCGGCTTCCGAACATTCCACTTGCTTCAAATCGTTAAAGAAGGCCTGCCGCGGTGGCAACTGTGTTTCCGCCAAACGGTCGAGCGTCGATATATACGTGTAAGGGAACAGACCTTTCGTTTGTGCACAGTCATACGCCTTCACCCACTGATCATAACTATAATTAGGCGCTAGGTAGTTGCGTACATCCAGGAAACGGAGTGATGTGGTAGTCAGGGCCATATGATTATTGATCTTCTTGATGACCGACTTGATGGTATTCGCCTGGGCCAAGTAAGGGTAGAGAAATTCCTTCACCATATTTAAATCATAGCGCCCCGAGTTGAACCCCAGCACCGGTAACTGGCCTAGGTATTGTAAAAAACGCGCTTTCAATTTCTCGGCATACGGTTTGGGTAAAGGCACATCATCCTGCGACTGCATGGGCTCCGACTCCGACACCGACTCCGACTCCGACTCTTCATCATCACTAAACGCTACACCCGGTATAGGAATCCGATCGTCCAGTTGGTCCAGTATGTCCTCGAACTTGCACACCAACAATTCCGTACTGGCCGCGCTCACTTCTTCTAAATATCCCATCATGCGGGAGATTAACTCATGGGCATCACCGGTAGACACGAAACAGACCGGTGCAGCGTCATAGCCAGGTACGTTGCTGGAAATGCTCACACTGAGGGGAATATGGCGCTGCGTCCACTGTGTTTTGGCAGAAAACAAGTCCATGGGCTCCAACAAGGCCTCAAAATCATAACACGCCCGGTACGGAAAATAACGGTCCGCCTCAGGTATGATGAGACCCTCATCGGCCAGTTCCTCGAAAATAGTAAGCGTATTATGATACACACCACCAGGATAGACTCGCTTCACAGCGTTCGTACAAATCTTCTCGTGTCGATGTAAGTCGGAGGTACGGTGAAACACACGATGGCATTGGGCGCAACTGTAAGACTGACAATACTGGCTCATATTGTGTATCAACGAAAAATGACTCACGCCATTGTAGTCAAACACATTCACTTTCATGGTAGAAGCGTACCGTTCTGTGGAACGACGCACCAATTCAGCCACCAATATATCGTCCTCCTGTAGTAATCGGTATACAAAGATATTGATGTTGAACAGGGTTTCCACGTCATCCAAATTCTTGAAAGGAACGCCACGGAAGTGCCGCTGATCCATGTCTTGCTGCTGTAAATACTGTTGCCAATAGTCATTGGCCACTCTGTCACAACTCCGAGGGTCACACCCGTCCACATGTACGGCCAAACACCGAAACAAACATTTCCGGTCTTTGTAGGGCCCATGCGCCCCGCTGGTTAATGGATACAAGCCGTATCGATGAAGCAGCCAAGGAGGGAGTAGTACAGGAGCACCGATAGGATGATCTCTCATTTTCGTGACAAAAAATGTGACGTTGGTGACCCTTTCCACAAGCCATTCCGTATTGGGACGTTGCAACTGGGCCCATTGCAACGGATCCAACGTAATCAATTGTTCAAGCAGTGGCTGCAGGGAAATCTCTTCCGTTATGGTAAACGGCTGGTCAAACACATACGTATTATTACTCGGGTAATAATACCGCAGCTGGTCCGTGTTCTTGTGCCGTAAAATATACCCAAATGTCATATTCAACTTGAACGCTGTCACCTGGTCTCTGAATATGCTCTCAGCGTAAGTAGACAAATAGGTGAAGTCTTCCAGTCGAAAGTTATACAAATCCAATAGACGACGGTCACGGTGAAAACAATGGCGTATGGTAGGCCAGTGTCGTTGATAAAGCACCCTCACACGCTCGTCTTCAGGCAAAACTTCTACCGGAGGGACTGCTGGGTCAAAGGGAAAATCTTCTCCACGTGTCATGCTTCCAAACACACGGGTCAGGCTGGATAGAGATGAGACAGGAGCAGGCCGACAGGTTACAAGTCAGGCAGACTGGAACGGGTGAGGATGGCTGGAACGGGTCAGGCTGGAACTGGAACTGGACAGGCAGGCAGGCAGGCAGGCAGGCAGGCAAATCAGGTCAGTTAAACACTTCCCAAAGTCATCCAATGATTATAACCCATTCACTAAAAATCACCTACTTTTATATGTTTTTCAACCCATTCCCGAACATTCACGAACACACTCCGACATCTTGCTTTACAACAGCGCACACAACCACCATTTTCCTTTACAACAGGGACGACAACCACCATCTTGCTTTACAACAGCACCGACAACCGACATCTTGCTTTCCACCATGCCCAAACAGGCCCGAACACACACGAACACACACGAACAGCTCCGAAACACACCGAACACGCCCGAACACGCACGAACCACGCCGCCATCTTGCTTTACAACAGGGACCATCCAACACCCTCTTGCTTTACAACACGGACGACAACCCGAACAGTCCCGAACATCACCGAACCACACCGCCATCTTGCTTTACAACATGGACGACCCTACTGTGACGTCACAGAGGTCATATGCAAATTTCTGAGGTCAATGTGCGTAAGTTTACGCTTTATCCACTACTGTTCCCACCATTCAACTATGCCCCATACAACCAGATGTATGCCAGTGACTTGCTGTCTTTCCCAAGGCCGCCTTCCCCACCATGGACATACGCATGTAGTCAGTCTCCGCCTCCGGGACTTAACTTTCCTAGTGGAACATGGCCCGATCAAATGCCCGGTATGTGGTGGAGAGCTCAATGAGTGCACTTTGATCTGACTGCGATTTCTCCCTAATAGTTCATTTACATGACATGATTTAATCAATTATTGTGAATAGAGTGTATTTCATTGCTAACCATGTTTCCATATTGTGAACTGATGAATTCTGCATTGTATTCTCACTGAGTGACATATTGTTTTCCTCGGATATCAACTATTGTATTCATCGGAGCTTAGCTACAGTATTCTATGCATCAGAAGTCTATTCATCGGAAATCAATTACAGTATTCGTTAGATCAGCTATCAATCAGAAATCAATTACAATATTTCGCTTGTCAATTTGTATTTTCATCAAAGTTGGAATCTATTCAAAGTTTGATCTATTGGTTTTAAATTTCTCCTAGTTAATCCATTCCTGCATTATTAATTGATCGATTTGTATTGATAAAATTATTAGCAAGTAATTTTATTGCTCGATTGCAACTTTGATACTGTTATTATGAATCTATATAATACGTATAAAATATCTAGTTGGAATATACAGGGCCTGGCCCCCAAATGCTCCTCGTTATTGTCCCTAAATATGGACACCTTACAGTTATTCGATGATAGTGATTTTATTGCCCTCACTGAGAGTTGGGTGACTGCCAATGAAGTTACCAGTAACACATATAAAGATTCTTTCCCTGGTTATACCACAGAATGCTTTGCCAGAACTTGTCCTCATTCTCGTGAAGATAGAGGAGGAACAGCTTTCCTGTTTAAGAATAAATTTAAGGTGGCCATCACAACAATCAATAATCATGATGGTGACATCATATGGATTAAAATTTCTGCAACTGCTCTCAAACTAAAGAGAGACCTTTTTATTTGTGTGGCATATATACCACCAGAGAATTCATCAATTTGGCAGAAAAAGGCCTATATTCCATTCAGTATATTGGAAAATGATATATCATTTTACCAAAGGCTTGGTGATGTAATCATTTGTGGAGATCTCAATTCTAGATCTGCTCAACTAGCTGATATTATCCCAGTGTGTCACGCATCGCGGCACTCTCCCCTACCTGATCTCAATACTATATGTAACGTAACTATCCCTACAGTACAAAATAATCAGGATTCTATAATTAATCAGTTTGGCAAGTCACTCACACAGCTTTGTAAAAGTACAGGTATCTGTATACTTAATGGAAGATGCACAGGCGATAGCTTTGGTAATTTTACCTGTTATACATATAATGGGGCTAGCACAGTGGATTTGTTCCTTGTGCATTCCAGTATGTATCCGGATATCTCTTCTTTAAAAGTGATGCCATTATCTTACCTGTCTGATCATTGTATTGTATCGTTAGAACTCAATATTGCCGCCTCATCCTCACAGATTACAGCAGGCTCACTTCATACTAAGAACACGGATGACCGTACTAATGCCAAACCGTCGAAATCCCCACAATATAAGTACATCTGGGACCGGCTTTCAACTGAACGATACACTCACTCCCTTAAGTACGACTGTGAAATAAGGTCAAAGATGAACTCTTTCCTCATGAGCTCCTTCGGTACTCCAAACGGTATTAATAATGCGACCTCTGACTTCTCTGATATACTCCTAACCACTTCCAACAAGTCCCTAAAACTTGTGCGTATTAAAAAAGGCCCTCGTAAACGTAAAAAATGGTTTGATAGCGATTGTCAGGAACTTAAAAATAGTCTCCAGAGAGCCTGGAAGCAGCATTTATCATTTCCTTTTGACCGTAGTCTTCTTCATGACTTACACCAAAAACGTAAACTTTATAAAAAAACCAGAAAATGGAAGGAGAATAGATTTCGAGAGGACATCCTTTCGAAACTTAATCTACTACAGTCTACTGATCCGAAAGAGTACTGGAAATTAATCAAGTCCCTCACTGAAGATAATAGTACCTCAGCAGTGGATAACATTCCCCTTACTACATGGCATCAACATTTCTCCAAGCAAAACAAAGATATTAACAATAAATGTCTTCCTTTTCATGACCAGGTAAAAACTAATGTAGTTTTGAATGAACAAGTCAAAGATGTTAATGAGGATTTGAATCAGCCTATTACAGCGGCTGAATTGTTATTTGCGGTTAAGAAACTTAAAAATAATAAATCCAGTGGGCCTGATCTTATATTAAATGAAATGTTAAAAAATTCTGTTCCTTTATTAATGGACCACTTTCTGAAACTCTTTAACATTATCTTAGATAGTGGATCCTTTCCACCATGTTGGAGCAGTGCATTCCTCATCCCAGTGTTTAAGAAGGGAGACAACTCTGAGGCGACCAACTATAGAGGCATTGCCCTTGCCAGCTGTCTGTGTAAATTTTTCCTTAATATAATTAACAGCCGCATCACTAACTATTTAGAAGAGAGTGAACTCTTAGATAGCGCCCAATTTGGCTTCCGGAAAGGACTCTCAACTGTCGATAATATATTCCTGTTAAACACACTAATCAAGAAATATAAATCCACTCACAAAAAACTCTTCATATGTTTTATTGATTTCAGTAAGGCATTTGACCATATTTGGCATGATGGGCTGTTCTACAAACTTATGTCTCACAACATCAATGGGAAAATCTATAATGTTTTGAAAAGTATGTATACACACTCCTCTTATATAGTTAGAACCAAACAGGGTGTTTCCAAACCCATTGACTCTGAATTGGGGGTTAAACAAGGTTGTGTCTGCAGCCCCACCCTATTCAACATTTACATGAATGATTTACAGCATTATCTCAATTCCCCATTAGGCAAAGCCCCTACTCTCAATGACAATGAAGTTTCTCATTTACTCTATGCTTATGACCTAGTACTGTTCTCTACAACTAAATCTGGTCTTCAAACCAATCTAAATAACCTCTCCACTTTCTGTTCTGAGTGGAAAATGAAAATAAATCTCGATAAATCGAAAGTCCTTGTTTGTGGCTGCAGCCATAAATTTGCCCAGGCTCATTTCGTATTCAACATTAATACTCTCATTCTACACATTGTTGACTCTTATTGTTACCTTGGTATTATCTTCACCTGTCAAGGTAATTTCAAGAAGGCTGTGTCAAACCTAAAAATCAGAGCGTTGCGCTCCTGGTTTAAAATCAAACAGGGGCTAACTACTAATTATTCATTACCTATTGAAACCTCAATTAAAATGTATATTTCTATAACAGAACCCATATGTTCCTATGCTTCTGAAGTCTGAAGTCTCAGTGTTCTGAACTCTCAGAAATTTGACTTCTCCAACTGGTCTCGTTCTGTGTGTAACAAAGTTACCATTCAAACTTGTAAGAGTATACTGGGAGTACCGAAGAGAACTAATAATGTCAGATGTCTGGCTGAACTTGGTTTATACCCAATGTCAGTCCAGATATTAGTGCGCATGGCTAAATATTGGTCTAAATTAAGATCATCTACCAACAGTCGACTTTATGACGCATACATGGAAGACAAATCCTTCATACATCAGCAGCCTAAATTGTCATGGGTTGGTGCTGTTGAAAATCTGGTTCACTCATCTATGGGTTATCTCCCTGGACAGTCTTGTCCCCCAAGAAACATTGGCAGTAAAGTGACATGTTTTCTTAAAGAAAATTTTGTCAACTTCTTCCTTGACAGCACATCGCAAGGTGCGGATAGCTCACCATCGAAAATGAGAACATTTGGCACGATTAAACATGATATTTCACTATCTAGCTATCTCTTACATATTAAGAATAGACAGCACCGCCTTGCATTAACTAGTTTACGCCTCAGTACTCACTCTCTTGAAATCGAGAGAGGTCGATACAAAGACATACCTCCTAATGAGAGGGTCTGCAAACAGTGCTCTCTAGGGTCTGTTGAGGATGAGCGGCATTTGTTATTGTCATGCCCTTTCTACCATGCGCTCAGGCAGGGTATCGTCAATATTATATCTCAACAGCAGTATGATATAACCTGTTCGAGCTTCTCCTGGACCCCCCTTCTGATATTGCTCCTGCCGTGGGATGCTTCGTTCAAGCAAGACTCCTGTCCCTTGAACAGTCTTTGTAATATAACTGAGAGTTATAGCCTTTATCTATTTGAATGTATTTAGGTCAGTTACTTATTAATTTGTTGTTGTACCCGGCCCCACGTGGGCGTATATGTACAAATAAAGAAATCTGAATCTGAATCTATGATATAGCCACGACGTAATAATTTTATTGACAATCGTTAAGTTATTCCAATACAAATTTTCAGGTTAAAGTTGCTGCATTCTGTTTAATTAAAAAATAAATTTGTGACCAATTCTGACACGTTCCAGCACAAACTCCGAACAGCGCATGTCAGCTGAACATAAAATTAATTTTTTTTTAATTTTAAAATTTTAATTTTTTTTGAACATCTTGGAAACACTACATTATTATATAGTTTACTATAATACTCATACATGGTCATATTTTAAAGCGCGAGCCCGTGTTCGCCAAGCATGGAAAATTACACTATATGGTATATACCGTATACGATAGACTCTCATTTGCGTACACTTCGCCATCCATATATGGCTTGCGAATCGTGTGTCTCCATTATCGCGGAGCGATATCCGGTGTTTTACCGGATTCTGTTCGGCCTTCATCCGGCGGAGAACAGACTCGAAAACTCCAATAAATTACAGGTTTTCATACATACCCCGGAAACAGATATTGCCTGGGCTTACAAAATATATAAGTATGAATAACTTTCGTATCATCCAAGAGGTGTGGTAGACCTGTAATTTTGAACAAGTAGATGGTCACATGACTCGAAAATGGCGGGTTACGTTGGGGTTACGTCGGTAGACTTTAGCTGATTGGCTGACGAAGTCACGTGGTATTGATTTATGGAAATTCCCTCTAGCAGTTGCCGAAAGTAGTCTGAAATGGATACACACGATCCCAGGGTCAGTCTTACCGCGTATAGATGACCGAAATGGTTACAGGTTGAATAGACTCTCTGTATATGGTATATACTGTATAGTGTAATTTTCCATGCTTGGCAAACACGGGCTCGCGCTTTAAAATATGACCATGTATGAGTATTATAGTAAGCTATATAATAATTTAGTGTTTCCAAGATGTTCAAAAAAAAATTTAAAATTTTAAAATTTAAAAAAATTATAAAGGCTGACAACCTGTAACCATTTCGGTCTTCTATACCATGCGGTAAGACTTATGGATGGTGAAGTGTACCGTACGCAAATGATTGGCGTTTAGATTGGCTGAGTCCTGGATAAGGCGGTACTCTTGGCCAGTGAAAAACTTTGTTACGATTTCAACCTCATGTCGCGGGGAAAACGCCCGTTGATTGATACTGATATTCAATCGAACTTTACGCCGACTACAACGCGGACTGATATTCAATCGAACTTTACGCCGACTACAACGCGGACTAGTAGATTAATACCAGGAATAAATGTCGGTAATAAGCTCTTTTAATGATAAGTTCGAAGTTCCAATATTTAATATAATTCGGTTACAGTATGTCTCATGTGGATCCTGTTTATTCATTGGCAATCTGTTCAGCGTGAGCAGTTCAGTCTGTGGATCGTGGGCAGTCGACCACATGGACATGCAAGTCTAATTTTATGGGAGCGATATAAAATGCTGCATTATTTCAGAAATTACAAATTGAATTGAAGCCTTATTGAGCTATGGCAATATTACGTAGCCCATTGCGTCTGAATATCAAGCCTGTTTAGCAGCAGCAACAACAAAATATTTTCAATTTCCTGTAAAAAGTATGAATATCTTGAAAAAATAAATCATATGTATGGTAGATCTAGTGAGCTGAAACATTATATGTTACTCAGCTTTATGACACTCTTTGGTACACAAAATGTCCCTCAGAATTTTTTTTTTATTCAGTAACATTTTCGAACTAGTACAGATGTTCTTTTTGTCATTAGTTTCAAATATTTTAGTTCTTATAAGAATATTGTTCAGTAAGTATAGGGTTGGCATTGGCCTTTGACAAATTGATTGGATCAATACATATTTTTCTCAACTTGATATCTTGGGAATTCCAAACATATGACCATGAGAGCTCATATTTTCACACTGGTAGGGTACAATAAACTCTCAATTTTTAAAATTGAAAAATCCCTCCCCTGAAAATTTTCAGAAGTATGATTTTTAGCTCCCCTTGTCACTCCCCTTAACAGAATTAGGTGCACTTAATTTAGCTCCCCTGCCATATATTAATATGAAGCACTGGATAGGATATTAATTTATCAAAATTGCAAAATTATGAAATTACAGTATGTGTTGGCAAAGTATATTTTGTGATGCATACTAAATATTAGACTTCAATTAAGCGGGGTTAGATTTTTACAGTAAACTTGGTCCATTTGGCATATACGACGGCTGAGTCAAGCGGAACGTCGCCGCACTCGCGGGCGCTGGTTGGTTAAACTGAGCATATGCCCGCGCTGGTCTATAGTTTAGTGACGTATAGTCCTTGTATGAGGCGCCGTTTGTGACAATATTGTCAACGACAAATATATCGAGTTAAAACCAAAATATAAAGTCGCCGTTTGTGAAAATATTGTCAAACACAAATATATAGTTAAAACCTTTGTAAATATATATATAAAACGAAATAAATAGGGCCTATATATAAAGTTTTATTTTTTTTATTTTTATAAATATTTTTTTAACATAAATAACGATAGGAAGTTAAGACGTTAAATTTAACGTAAATATAAAGTACACGAACAAACTTAAATAAGGTGTACATGTAAACCGGATATGCCCAAAGGAAGCTGCGCAATCGATGTGCGCGCGAGTGATACTGGTTAATCAAAACTGCAACTGGGTTCTGAAGCGAAACTATGACAGCGGTGAAAGCCACTCGCATGTCACAGATGTGGCGAATCAAACAATAAGATCACGTACCTGAACATATTTCAGCTGACTGCCATTATAATTTAGTAGAGGCCTATTCCAATTTTCAACAATTACTGTTGTCATTTACAATCGTACTTCAGAGTTATCACATCAATTAGATATAAGTACATCTACTTATAAATCAACATAAGATATCCTAGCCTGCAGCCAATATCATAGCCTGTCCCTTTGATGTTCAATCCACGATTCCGCTGGCCAAGTCGCTGGTTGCTATTTGCCGCATAAAAACATCAACAGAAGTTGAAATAAAACATGCGCAATAACGATGTATTAATTATGCGCAGCACAAATATTAGGCAATTTGAAATCATACTGAATATGAGCATATTTCATTGATCAGAATATGACCATTCATAGCTTAGTTATAGGATTTGTAATTATATTGTCGTTTTTGTATATTTTATCGTTTTTCGATAATGTCCGCATTTCCAAACAAGACGAAAATTTGTACTTGGTATAAGTACAGCGAATGTGGAAACTAATGGCTCATGAAGAATACTAGATTGGCCTTTTTTTTCACTTTTGCGCTGCCTCGAAGCTGTTACTAGTAACTAAGGAATCAGTCGAAGCCGTTTTACCCCTGCGTGCTAATCGCTAATTGATCTTCAATACGCGTGGGGTTCTTGACGGGCATCGGTATTAACCCTATTATATACGCTGACGAGTGAGTGAATAGGGTTTAACGTCGCTTTCGACAATTTTTCAGCTATATCACGACGGGGAAGGGAAGGGAGGTGAGTGGGAGGGGTGTGGTTAACTACTTGTAACCGAGCAGATCTAATGCTGCCATTTTATACTGCTGTCCCACCGAAATATCATTCCGTAGGCAAACATGACACCCCACTCAGTCACATTATACTGACACCGTCCTTGTTCTATCCTCTTAATACTGAGCGTGAGCGAGGAAGCAACAAGTTCCATTTTTCAAGTCTTTGGTATGACCCGGCCAGGGATTGAACCCAATACCTAGCGCTTACGAATATCAACAGTTTATTTTATTCTACTTACGTTATACTAACTTAAAACCTAAAAAGTTTGAGATCAAGTAAGCGTATCATGCTATAATAAATGATCTCGATAATGAAAACGAGGAACGGTGAACGCAACAGTACAATCCACACTGGTGGTTCTCACAGTATACGCCATGGTTCTTTCATAATTTGAGAGCGGTACGTTTGATGATACCAGCATAGTGCAACCGGTTCCTCATGACCCATTAGTTTCCACATTCGCTGTACTTATACCAAGTTCCCTGCAAATTTTTGTCTTGTTTGGAAATTCGGAAATTATCGAAAAACGATAAAATATACAAAACGACAATATAATTCCAAATCCTATAACTAGGCTATGAATGATCATATTCTGATCAATGAAATATGCTCATATTCAGTATGATTTCAAATTGCCTAATATTTATGTTGCGCATAATTAATGCATCGTTATTGCGCATGTTTTATTTCAACTTCTGTTGATGTTTTTATGCGGCAAATAGCAACCAGCGACTTGGCCGGCGGAATCGTAGATTGAACATCTAAGGGACAGGCCGTGATATTGGCTGCAGGCTAGGATATCTTATGGTGATTTATAAGTAGATGTATTTATATCTAATTGATGTGATAACTCTGAAGTACGATTGTAAATGATAACAGTAATTGTTGAAAATTGAAATAGGCCTTTACTAAATCATTATGGCAGTGAGCTGAAATATGTTCAGGTACGTGATCTTATTGTTTGATTCGCCACATCTGTGACATGCGAGTGGTTTTCACCGCTGTCATAGTTTCGCTTCCGAACTCAGTTGCAGTTTTGATTAACCAGTATTACTCGTGCGCACATCGATTGCGCAGCTTCCTTTGGGCATATCCGGTTTACATGTACACTTTATTTAAGTTTGTTCGTGTACTTTATATTTACGTTAAATTTAACGTCTTAACTTCCTATCGTTATTTATGTTAAAAAAATATTTATAAAAATAAAAAAAATAACTTTATATATAGGCCCTATTTATTTCGTTTTATATATATTTACAAAGGTTTTAACTATATATTTGTGTTTGACAATATTTTCACAAACGGCGACTTTATATTTTGGTTTTAACTCTATATATTTGTCGTTGACAATATTGTCACAAACGGCGCCTATATATTTGTCGTTGACAATTTGTCACAAACGGCGCCTCATATCCTTGTTCATCCTTATCCCAGTTATGGTTATGAATAGCTATGATAAAGTACGGACGTATGTGTTCAAACCACTATAGGCACCACGCACTCATTGGTTTAGAAATAGTTCGGGTGGTACTCGGATTACCTGTGGTCATTGAGAAAGGATCGGAGCCTCCAAGAGCGGAGGGTGAGTGGAGAGACGCAGAAAATCTAGACACGTTTTGGCCATTATCCGTCTAATTCAGCAAAATCAAACCGTTCGCACAAGCATTATACCCCAGTTAGTTGGGATAATAAATTCCAGTTCTGCGAGCTCGACGGACGTTACTTTGACTCTCGAGATGTTTGAAGCTCGTTCCAAATAAGCACCATGGTGCCAGTACACTTTTAGCGAGGATTTATCGTTTCAGATTAAAAAAACTATACTTTTGAGATACACTGCCACAATATAGAGCGCGAGGATATGTCATACCAGATTATATAACTATGCTTTTGAGATTAAGCACTGCCACAATATAGCGAGGATATGTCATTGAAAACTTCACAATCATATTTATGAGATTAAGCACCATGGTGCTAGTACAATGCCAGAGTATAGCGAGGATATGTCATTGAAAACTTCACAATCATATTTATGAGATTAAGCACCATGGTGCTAGTACACTGCCACAATATAGCGAGGATCTGTCATTGAAAACTTCACAATCACATGTATGAGATTAAGCACCATGGTGCTAGTACACTGCCACAACATAGCGAAGATATGACACTGAAAACTTCACAGTCATATTTATAAGATTAATCACCATGGTGCTAGTACACTGCCACAATATAGCGAGGATATGTCATTGAAATGTTCACAATCATATTTTTGAGATTAAGCCCCATGGTGCTAGTACACTGCCACAATATAGCGAGGATATGTCATTATAAAATTCACGATCATATTTATGAGATTAAGCACCATGGTGCTAGTACACTGCCAGACTATAGCGAGGATATGTCATTGAAAACTCCACAATCATATTTATGAGATTAAGCACCATGGTGCTAGTACACTGCCACAATATAGCGAGGATATGTCATTGAAAACTTCACAATCATATTTATGAGATTAAGCACCATGGGGCTAGTACAATGCCAGAGTATTATGAGGATATACCATTGAAAACTTTGTAAACATATTTATGAGATTAAGCACCATGGGTCTAGTACAATGCCAGAGTATTATGAGGATATACCATTGAAAACTTTGTAAACATATTTATCAGATTAAGCACCATGGTGCTAGTACAATGCCAGAGTATAGCGAGAATATGTCATTGAAAACTTTACAAAAATATTTATAAGATTAAGCACCATGGTGCTAGTACACTGCCACAATATAGCCAGAATATGTCATTGAAAACTTCACAATCATATTTATGAGATTAAGCACCATGGTGCTAGTACACTGCCACAATATAGCGAGGATATGTCCTTATAAAATTCACCATCATATTTATGAGATTAAGCACCATGGTGCTAGTACACTGCCACAATATAGCCAGGATATGTCATTGAAAACTTCACAATCATATTTATGAGGTTAAGCACCATGGTGCTTGTACACTGCCACAATATTGCGAGGATATGTCATTGAAAACTCCACAATCATATTTGAGATTAAGCACCATGGTGCTAGTACAATGCCAGAGTATTATGAGGATATATCATTGAAAACTTTGTAAACATATTTATGAGATTAAGCACCATGGTGCTAGTACAATGCCAGAGTATAGCGAGAATATGTCATTGAAAACTTTACAAACATATTTATAAGATTAAGCACCATGGTGCTAGTACACTGCCACAATATAGCCAGGATATGTCATTGAAAACTTCACAATCATATTTATGAGGTTAAGCACCATGGTGCTAGTACACTGCCACAATATAGCGAGGATATGTCCTTATAAAATTCACGATCATATTTATGAGATTAAGCACCATGGTGCTAGTACACTGCCACAATATAGCGAGGATCTGTCATTGAAAACTTCACAATCATATTTATGAGATTAAGCACCATGGTGCTAGTATACTGCCACAATATAGCGAGGATCTGTCATTGAAAACTTCACAATCACATTTATGAGATTAAGCACCATGGTGCTAGTACACTGCCACAACATAGCGAAAATATGTCACTGAAAACTTCACAGTCATATTTATAAGATTAATCACCATGGTGCTAGTACACTGCCACAATATAGCGAGGATATGTCATTGAAATGTTCACAATCATATTTTTGAGATTAAGCCCCATGGTGCTAGTACACTGCCGCAATATAGCGAGGATATGTCATTATAAAATTCACGATCATATTTATGAGATTAAGCACAATGGTGCTAGTACACTGCCAGACTATAGCGAGGATATGTCATTGAAAACTCCACAATCATATTTATGAGATTAAGCACCATGGTGGTAGTACACTGCCACAATATAGCGAGGATATGTCATTGAAAACTTCACAATCATATTTATGAGATTAAGCACCATGGGGCTAGTACAATGCCAGAGTATTATGAGGATATACCATTGAAAACTTTGTAAACATATTTATGAGATTAAGCACCATGGTGCTAGTACAATGCCAGAGTATAGCGAGAATATGTCATTGAAAACTTTACAAACATATTTATAAGATTAAGCACCATGGTGCTAGTACACTGCCACAATATAGCCAGGATATGTCATTGAAAACTTCACAATCATATTTATGAGATTAAGCACCATGGTGCTTGTACACTGCCACAATATAGCGAGGATATGTCATTGAAAACTCCACAATCATATTTGAGATTAAGCACCATGGTGCTAGTACAATGCCAGAGTATTATGAGGATATACCATTGGAAACTTTGTAAACATATTTATAAGATTAAGCACCATGGTGCTAGTACACTGCCACAATATAGCCAGGATATGTCATTGAAAACTTCACAATCATATTTATGAGATTAAGCACCATGGTGCTAGTACACTGCCACAATATAGCGAAGATATGTCCTTATAAAATTCACGATCATATTTATGAGATTAAGCACCATGGTGCTAGTACACTGCCACAATATAGCCAGGATATGTCATTGAAAACTTCACAATCATATTTATGAGGTTAAGCACCATGGTGCTTGTACACTGCCACAATATTGCGAGGATATGTCATTGAAAACTCCACAATCATATTTGAGATTAAGCACCATGGTGCTAGTACAATGCCAGAGTATTATGAGGATATATCATTGAAAACTTTGTAAACATATTTATGAGATTAAGCACCATGGTGCTAGTACAATGCCAGAGTATAGCGAGAATATGTCATTGAAAACTTTACAAACATATTTATAAGATTAAGCACCATGGTGCTAGTACACTGCCACAATATAGCCAGGATATGTCATTGAAAACTTCACAATCATATTTATGAGGTTAAGCACCATGGTGCTAGTACACTGCCACAATATAGCGAGGATATGTCCTTATAAAATTCACGATCATATTTATGAGATTAAGCACCATGGTGCTAGTACACTGCCACAATATAGCGAGGATCTGTCATTGAAAACTTCACAATCATATTTATGAGATTAAGCACCATGGTGCTAGTACACTGCCACAATATAGCCAGGATATGTCATTGAAAACTTCACAATCATATTTATGAGATTAAGCACCATGGTGCTTGTACACTGCCACAATATAGCGAGGATATGTCATTGAAAACTCCACAATCATATTTGAGATTAAGCACCATGGTGCTAGTACACTGCCACAATATAGCGAGGATATGTCCTTATAAAATTCACGTTCATATTTATGAGATTAAGCACCATGGTGCTAGTACACTGCCACAATATAGCGAGGATATGTCCTTATAAAATTCACGATCATATTTATGAGATTAAGCACCATGGTGCTAGTACACTGCCACAATATAGCCAGGATATGTCATTGAAAACTTCACAATCATATTTATGAGATTAAGCACCATGGTGCTAGTACACTGCCACAATATAGCGAGGATATGTCCTTATAAAATTCACGATCATATATATGAGATTAAGCACCATGGTGCTAGTACACTGCCACAATATAGCCAGGATATGTCATTGAAAACTTCACAATCATATTTATGAGGTTAAGCACCATGGTGCTTGTACACTGCCACAATATAGCGAGGATATGTCATTGAAAACTCCACAATCATATTTGAGATTAAGCACCATGGTGCTAGTACACTGCCACAACATAGCGAAAATATGTCACTGAAAACTTCACAGTCATATTTATAAGATTAATCACCATGGTGCTAGTACACTGCCACAATATAGCGAGGATATGTCATTGAAATGTTCACAATCATATTTTTGAGATTAAGCCCTATGGTGCTAGTACACTGCCGCAATATAGCGAGGATATGTCATTATAAAATTCACGATCATATTTATGAGATTAAGCACCATGGTGCTAGTACACTGCCAGACTATAGCGAGGATATGTCATTGAAAACTCCACAATCATATTTATGAGATTAAGCACCATGGTGGTAGTACACTGCCACAATATAGCGAGGATATGTCATTGAAAACTTCACAATCATATTTATGAGATTAAGCACCATTGGGCTAGTACAATGCCAGAGTATTATGAGGATATACCATTGAAAACTTTGTAAACATATTTATGAGATTAAGCACCATGGTGCTAGTACAATGCCAGAGTATAGCGAGAATATGTCATTGAAAACTTTACAAACATATTTTTAAGATTAAGCACCATGGTGCTAGTACACTGCCACAATATAGCCAGGATATGTTATTGAAAACTTCACAATCATATTTATGAGATTAAGCACCATGGTGCTAGTACACTGCCACAATATAGCGAGGATATGTCCTTATAAAATTCACGATCATATTTATGAGATTAAGCACCATAATGCTAGTACACTGCCACAATATAGCCAGGATATGTCATTGAAAACTTCGCAATCATATTTATGAGATTAAGCACCATGGTGCTTGTACACTGCCACAATATAGCGAGGATATGTCATTGAAAACTCCACAATCATATTTGAGATT
>JAVTVY010043561.1:0-20402 GCA_036873755.1 Hanleya hanleyi | reverse complement strand
ATGCATCACTCCTGTTATCCATGCGCTTGAAGAACAACCTGTGCTTCGAGGTGAACGAACACAACGAAAAGAGCTTTATCTGGCTGACCCCACTCGTGAACGCGAAACTCAGTTCTAGACTACAGGAAATGTTACGGCTGTCTCACCACGTCGTATACAGGGGCCCCACCAATGAGCACGGTTCCCATTTGATGGATATGAAAGAAGGCATGTACGCACTGTACGTCTACTCGGATGCCGTGGACAGCCATATTGTGGGTGATATGAACACACCTCTGTTACGAGTGGTGCCCGTTAGCAAGACGTATGGCGAACAAGCCACCCACAGTTTCAACCCTATCATGTTCCTGCCCGTACGCCATACCGATATCGACACGATCACGGTGGATATAAGAGATGACACGGGACGGCCGATCCCATTCGAACGAGGAAAAGTGGTGCTGACACTTGCTTTCCGACAAACCCGTGCTCCTCACTTCGTATAATAATGTACGTACCTTACGAGTGCCATACACCCAGCTATGCCGACTACTACAAGAAACAAACGGGAGGAGGCATGCCCATGTTTAGTGGGGCACGCATGCAACGTGGACATGGATTGGGAAACATACTGGGGAGTATCGTCAAAACGTTCCTGCCCATGGTGACACGGGGTGTTAAAACGGTAGGGAAACAAGCGGTACAAAGTGGATTGCGCATGGCCGAGGATGTGATGGAAGGCACAGCACCCCGACAAGCCTTCAAACGCCGGGCTAAAGAAGCTGGGGGTGTGTTGCTGGCCAAAGCCCTTAAAAGACAAAGACTGACACCGCGAAGAGTCAGTCGACGACCAACCCACCCACGACGCACACCCCAGAGAAGGACTAAACCCCAGAAGAAGAAGAAGAAAAAGAGACGTAATAGTAGGAGAGACATTTTCGCATAATGGCCTTCATTCACTCCGAGTCATGTCCGTCTACCAACAGTGAATTGGATTTGTGGACTATTCCACCCACTCAAACCAGTGTAGCCGAAGGACGTTGGGTAGAACATCGACCCCTGGCTAGCCTGACGGGTGTGGGTCCCGTAGAATTTTCCATTGAAAACAATGATACGGCCTACCTGGATTTAGCCAACTCCTACTTGTACGTCAAAGCTAAAATAACGAACAACGATGGGACGGACCTAGCGGGCGATGCAAATGTAACCCCGGTAAATCTTTGGCTGCACTCCATGTTCCAACAGGTGGATATCAGTCTGAACGATAGACTCATCAGTACGTCCACCAATACCTATCCGTATCGAGCCTACCTGGAGACGCTGTTGTCGTACGGCAGTGATGCCAAACTATCACACTTACAAGCTGAGCTGTACCACAGGGATACACCCGGATACTTCAACCATCTACTCCCTGGCAATACTGGGTACGCCAGACGCAAAAGATTAGCAAGCGAAAGCAAGTCCATCGATATGATGGGACGACTGCACGCCGATCTGTTCATGCAAGACCGCTACATGATGAACGGTGTAACCATCAAGATCAAGTTGATCCGTTCCTCACCTACGTTTGCCTTAATGGCCGGTGGGGCGGGCGCTATCGATTACAAGATCATCATTGAAGATGCAGTCCTGTTTGTCCGTACGGTAGATTTGCAACAGGGGGTGTTGCTGAGTCACATGCAAGCCTTAGCGAAAAAACCAGCCCTGTATCCCATCCGACGCGTACAGACCAAGGTGTTCTCGGTACCCGCAGGTACGATGATGGCCAACAGAGAGAATTTATTTCTAGGAGATCTGCCTAAACGTCTTACCCTGGCGTGTGTCACCAACACCACATTCAATGGAAATTGGGCGGAGAATCCGTTCAAATTTGACCATTTCAACATCAACTTTGTGGCACTGCACGTGGCCGGCCATCAAATTCCAGCCCGACCCTTACAACCGGACTTTACTAACGGAAACTATGTGCGGACCTACCTGAACCTGTTTATAGCCACAGGACAAAACAACCAGGACGAAGGCAATACTATCAGTCGAAAAGACTTTAGCCGTGGGTACACATTGTTCGCCTTTGACCTCACCCCTACCTTGGAACACGATCATCAACTGGCTTTACTGAAGAAAGGAAACCTACGGTTGGAACTGCGTTTCTCCGCGGCTCTACCCAGCACCATCAACGTGATTTGCTACGCCGAGTTTGACAACGTCATCAGCGTGGATGCACAAAGAAACGTGCTGTGTGACTTCTCCAGCTAAAACATGGATACAGAACAGCTGATGGATATACTCCAGCGAGATGCCAAGATCCCCTTTCGAGGTGTATTTCCACGCAATGTGTTTCCCACCCACTCCACCACCCCTGCAGCCTACATTCTGAATACAGACCCGAAGAGTCGACCCGGTGAACATTGGATAGCGGTGTACGTGGACACCCAAGGCCAAGGCGAATACTTTGATTCCTACGGACTTGCACCCCTCCATGCCGATTTAGTGAAATTCATGGACGTCTCCACGACAGAGTGGCGTTGGAATACGCAAAGATTACAAGGCCCCTTGAGTAGTGTGTGCGGACAGTACTGTGTGTTTTATCTCACTCACCGGAGTAGAGGACATTCACTGCCCACCATTGTACATATGTTTGATGATTATTGTCAAGCCGAAGACCGTGATGTCCTGGTCTATGACTGGACGGCCTCTCGTTTTAATGTGCATGCGCCATTTCTCTGGTTAACTTAAAACATGTACTGCGCAGACCCCATATTATTATTATCACATTATATTGTTATGACGTTGTTGTTCTGACGTGAGTCATTGTTGAATAAAGGATTGAAAAAACACAAAAAATGATTTGACTCTCTCTCTTTATTTAAGTCAACAAGAAGGATATATACAAATAGAATACAGGTGGTATGTACACATAGAATAGTAGTAGTAGTAGTAGTGATTAAAAAAAGTTCTGCCAGGAGTAGGATTTGAACCTACGACGGGATTGCGCCCACCAGCACTTAGGACTGGCGCCTTAGACCACTCGGCCATCCTGACTTTTTTACAGTTTTTATAACTCGTGACTCCACAGTTAATGTTCCACATTTTTTACAAGTCCAAGTAGGTAGTGCTGACACCGTCGGCCAATACTTTTCGTTTGGGATAAAAGAAAGTAAAGGCGTCTCGTTGCTGGATATAGGTGCGTATCTGATGGTCCACCACGCGAAATCCTCGATTCGTGCCACTCGCACTGGCCTGGCTTTGCAACACGTCCAGGTAAAGAGCTTTGTCGATGTTGGGATCGCGCCGGTTCACTCCTTTGCAGCTAAACTTATTTTCGTCTCCCCCGTAACAGTAATACGTCTTGGAGGAGAGCGCAATCATAGCATCCCCACTCCACTCCAGCTTGAAGAGCCCGGGCGTCCGCTTATCATACTGGTAATGGTCACGTTGCGGTAACCACTGGTCCCGTTCCATCTCATACTGGTCCCGTAACTCGGGTTTCACCAGGGACTCCCAATCCGCATTAGAGACGGCCATGTAGGCCGAGTCCGTGTCCATCTCCATGAGTTGCCAGTCTGATGCATTAAAATAGACACCCATAAAGTCATATAGAAACTGCAGCATGCGCAGCTTGGCCACCTGGTATACCATACATCCAATCTGCAGGGGTAAGTTGTAACGGATAGTCTTCTTGGCTGAAGTGATTTCATACGTGTCGTCATCGATGACCTCCACCGACCGAAAGAGAGGAGAATTGACCTTTTTGCGGGCTTGAGTCGTCGTACAAATGTTCACGTTCACGTGCTTATCCTGGTTGGTTACCGTTTTGCCATAATAGCCGTTGCCCGTGAGCTTCCAACTTTCACCGATGATGGCCTTACTGGGGTCTTGGTCGCCTTGACGACGGGCAGACGTCACAATGTCGGCATTCGCCGCAAAACAGGCGTGAGGTACGTACTGTATGACTTGGTGTATTTTCGTAATCTCCAGACCGTGCCGCATATACCACTGCAGCAGCGGAGTGCCCAACAACATCTTCTCTCCCCACATACTACCAATTAACATGCGACGCGGATGCGGTAAACACTCGTGTTGATCTGCGTAGGCCCCCATGGTGGTGCCAATATCATCTCGACCCACCAGCGTGTTCTTAAAGATGGGCGGGCACTGGGCGAAGACAGGTTTGAGAGTGTCGGGAACATGCAAATCACATTCGACAAAGCCGTACAGGTCCCCCGAACGAATGGCGTCGAACATCTGGGGTAGACTCAGCAGTCGACGACGACTCAACGGATACTCGCGCTCTTTTAAGAAACGCCGTAAATGAGGTAGGGCCTCACACAGGGTGTGAAATTGACACTCCCACATCTCAATGAGATGGTAACCTCTCTCTTTCACATAATCCGCGTTCTCCACCACTTCTTTCCGTAATTCCTCACCTGTTTTCCCACGTCGGTCGTTGAAACACCCAGCACTAAAATGGCATCCGTGACCGTGCCAATAGCAACCGTAAAATTGGAATACAGTGGGTGTGTTACCCACCAGGGCAAACCCATCGACGGGGAGGCGACGATCGCCTATGCGCTTCTCTGTGGCGTTGGTCTGGTGTCGTATAGTAATTCCCCGTCGATAGGCTTCCCAATCTATCCACTGGTCGGCGAGATGTTTGGAAGAAGCGCGTTGGGGCGTAAAATGCCGCCCTTCGGCCAACCAACGTGTATAATGCCCACTGGGCATAGGTTGGGCGAGTGACCACAAGTACAACGCATTGGCATCGAAACCGATAATCTTAGCACAAGATTTTCCACCCGGCAGAGTAGTCACGTCCTTCTCGTGATAACGGTGGAATATAAGACTGGGACCACCCACAATGTTCGCCTTTAAACACTCATGCATGTCCGCATCTTTCTGCTGTATCAACGAAAAGTACGTCGGACACGCTTGAAAAAGATGGCGAAGCGCCACACCCGGTAAACTTAAACACTCCTTGAAGATGTCCACATGCATTTCACGACGAAACAGTTGAACCATTTTCTCAGCCGCTTCCAGGAAAGGAACCACATCCAGGTTATTATACCATATGAGGAAATCTCGCATCGTCTCCATGTGTTGGTCGTTCCATACCTGCTCTAGTTCACGGTACGCGTCTTCCGGACATTCCACTTGCTTCAAATCGTTAAAGAAGGCCTCCCGCGGTGGCAACTGTGTTTCCGCCAAACGGTCGAGCGTCGATATATACGTGTAAGGGAACCGACCTTTCGTTTGTGCACAGTCATACGCCTTCACCCACTGATCATAACTATAATTAGGCGCTAGGTAGTTGCGTACATCCAGGAAACGGAGTGATGTGGTAGTCAGGGCCATATGATTATTGATCTTCTTGATGACCGACTTGATGGTATTCGCCTGGGCCAAGTAAGGGTAGAGAAATTCCTTCACCATATTTAAATCATAGCGCCCCGAGTTAAACCCCAGCACCGGTAACTGGCCTAGGTATTGTAAAAAACGCACTTTCAATTTCTCGGCATACGGTTTGGGTAAAGGCACATCATCCTGCGACTGCATGGGCTCCGACTCCGACACCGACTCCGACTCCGACTCTTCATCATCACTAAACGCTACACCCGGTATAGGAATACGATCGTCCAGTTGGTCCAGTATGTCCTGGAACTTGCACACCAACAATTCCGTACTGGCCGCGCTGACTTCCTCTAAATACCCCATCATGCGGGAGATTAACTCATGGGCATCCCCGGTAGACACGAAACAGACCGGTGCAGCGTCATAGCCAGGTACGTTGCTGGAAATGCTCACACTGAGGGGAATATGGCGCTGCGTCCACTGTGTTTTGGCTGAAAACAAGTCCATGGGCTCCAACAAGGCCTCAAAATCATAACACGCCCGGTAAGGAAAATAACGGTCCGCCTCCGGTATGATGAGACCCTCATCGGCCAGTTCCTCGAAAATAGTAGGCGTATTATGATACACACCACCAGCATAGACTCGCTTCACAGCGTTCGTACAACTCTTCTCGTGTCGATCTAAGTTGCAGGCACGGTGAAACACGCGATGGCATTGGGCGCAACTGTAAGACTCACAATACTGGCGCATATTGTGTATCAACGAAAAATGACTCACGCCATTGTAGTCAAACACATTCACTTTCATGGTAGAAGCGTACCGTTCTGTGGAACGACGCACCAATTCAGCCACCAATGTATCGTCCTCCTCCCGTTGTAATCGGTATACAAAGATATTGATGTTAAATAAGGTTTCCACGTCATCCAAATTCTTGAAAGGAACGCCACGGAAGTGACGCTCATCCATGTCTTGCTGCTCTAAGTACTGTTGCCAATAGTGATTGGCCACTCTGTCACAAGCCTTGGGGTCACACTCGTCCACATGTACGGCCAAACACCGAAACAAACATTTCCGATCTTTGTAGGCCCCCTTTATCCCTCGCGTTAATGCATACAGTCCGCGTCGACGAAGCAGCCAAGGAGGGAGTAGTACAGGAGCACCGATAGGATGATCTCTCATTTTCGTGACGAAAAATGTGACGTTGGTCACCCTTTCCACAAGCCATTCGGAATTGGGACGTTGCAACAGGGCCCATTGCAACGGATCCAACGTAGTCAATTGTTCAAGCAGTGGCTGCAGGGAAATCTCTTCCGTTACGGTGAACGGCTGGTCAAACACATACGTATTATTACTCGGGTAATAATACCGCAGCTGGTCCGTGTTCTTCTGCCGTAAAATATACCCAAATGTCATATTCAACTTGAACGCTGTCACCTGGTCTCTGAATATGCTCTCAGCGTAAGTAGACAAATACGTGAAGTCTTCCAGTCGAAAGTTATACAAATCCAATAGACGACGGTCACGGTGAAAACAATGGCGTATGGTAGCCCAGTGTCGTTGATAAAGCTGCCTCACACGCTCGTCTTCAGGCAAAACTTCTACAGGAGGGACTGTTGGGTCAAAGGGAAAATCTTCTCCACGTATCATGCTTCCAAACACACGGGGCAGGGTGGCTGGTTAGAGGTCAGGCAAGAGGTGGTCAGGCAGGCTGGCTGAACAAGTAGGCAGGCAGGAGCAGGCTGGCTGGCTGGTTGGGTAGTTACAGGTCAGACAGGAACGGGTCAGGCAGGAGCTGAAACGGGTCAGGCAGGCTGGCTGGACAGGCAGGCAGGCAGGCAGGCAGGCAAATCAGGTCAGTGGTGAAAAAACTTCCCAAAGTAGTCCAATGATTATAACCCATTCACTAAAAATCACCTACTTTTATATGTTTTTCACCCCATTCCCGAACATTCACGAACCAACTCCGACATCTTGCTTTACAACAGGGCCCACAGCCACCATTTTGCTTTACAACAGGGACGACAACCGCCATCTTGCTTTACAACAGCACCGACAACCGACATCTTGCTTTCCACCCTTCGCGAACAGGCCCGAACAGGCCCGAACACACCCGAACATCTCCGAACCACACCGCCATCTTGCTATCACGCCACCATCTTGCTTTACAACAGGGCCGACACCCACCATCTTGCTTTACAACAGGGACGACACCTCAACCAATCAAATTCAACCTCACACTTACAATTCAACCAATCAAAAGCCTCGTTACAAAACCATACAGTTGTGACGTCATAGTTACATCCGGGTGAAAGTTAACTTTAAGTGCTCTCTATACACTACTGACAGATCCCAAAGCACAGGCCAGATAGGGTTAACCCAGAATATATTTTAATGGATAATGACTGATATATTTTCGACCTGAAGTTGTCAAAATTATCATAAATGTAAGATTATTAGTCCTTTAGTGGGATATTTGATCCATTCATATTATCATATTTACATCAGTTATCAATACATGAAAACCCCGCTCCATGTTATAAACATAGTGGACGGATCATGAGAACGAACCGGACATCACGCGGTGGTCCACGTGCTGTGCACTTTTCGCCGCCTCTGGGACAAGACAGCATTGTCCAACGATTAATGTGGAAAGGGCGCATTAAATGTGATTATTCGTAAGGTATCAAATTGTGCAATTATATTATGTAAATGAAGCGCCTAAAACTTTTGACATAGGGCATTTCTATTTACATTAGAAATCGCATTTTAATAATCAAAACATAGCTCAAGATAAACTTCAATGATTATCTGATTATTATAAGTACATGCAAGCAGGTTTTTAAGTAGAATATGCCATAATAATGATACTGTGTTATTCCATGCTTCATAATTTAATATGCAATGCATTATAAAAGAAAAAAAATCCTAAGTCTGAAGTCGGAAGTCAGAAGTCGGAAGTCAGAAGTCGGAAGTCAGAAGTCGGAAGTCGGAAGTCAGAAGTCAGAAGTCGGAAGTCAGAAGTCAGAAGTCAGAAGTCGGAAGTCGGAAGTCAGAAGTCAGAAGTCAGAAGTCGGAAGTCGGAAGTCAGAAGTCGGAAGTCGGAAGTCGGAAGTCAGAAGTCGGAAGTCAGAAGTCCCCTCTCGGCTTTCGTAGGAATGCGAGTTTTTCTTTCGTGAAAATTTACTTTTTATGAAAGCGCAGGTTTGTCTTCGTCGCATACATCTGTACCAGCGCGAAGCTATAAGTACACGCGCGAATTTAGTACCCTCGAATAAAGAGACCCGGTGGAAGCGCTGCAAAGGATACACACCTTTTGTGACGTAAGCATTCAATTGTGTCCATAAAGTTTTCAAAATTTCGTCGGGAACCATAGGAATCCCTATTGGAAATCACACGAGTCGTGGGTTCCCCATATGACAATTATTTGGCGGGAGATATCACGTTGCGCTCCTAGACCTCCGTCTGATCGACGGAGGTAAAAATGAGTGGGTCCTTATCAGAAAATGGTCAGGACATCTTTGGCTACTATCATGCCAAGTTTCATGCTTTTACCTCGAAGTGCACAATTCGGCTAGTTTTGTGCACGAGATTGCTCCACTATAAGTTCTTGTCATTATCGCATTTGATTTAGGTTATCAGTTATATTTTAGAGCACTAGCAGGCTAGCTGGTCGCTGAATACTGTCTATATATGATCAGATGAAATATGCCGAGGACAGACAACTAAGACTTGGCCGAACCAGGCTTCCAGTCCTGTATTTTAGCCTACATGGTACAAAAATGGATATGGCTAAGCTTAGTCCAGTTGTGGTATGACTTAACCCCCTCAAGACACAACACAGAGACATTTTCGAAAAGAAAACAACTTTAGGTCGTTTTAATCTCCAGAAATAGATAGCTATATAGAATAGCGATACGACTTGGAACCATTTGCGTACACTTCGCTGTCCATAAGATACTGAAAGTCACACGACTTCCTCCGATGACGTCACAGCTATAGAATTGGCAAGTGAGCGATGTTCGGCATTTAAAGATTCATATCTCGCGAACCAGATGCAATTTTTAAATACAACCAGTACCATTCTTTTCAGAATTTAAAGGGTTTTTTACAATTATTTTTGACCTGTGACCGTTTGGGGTTACCTTTAAATTGCAGTTTCATGCAGAGTGCCAACATTTTCCTGGCAGTGTTTGAACTTCTATCTGATTTAGTGTTAACTCCAGCATCTATAGGATAAGGGGCCGAAGTGCTCCGCCGTCACTGAGACCAATCCGTCACTGAGACCAATCCGTCACACAGACCAATGCTGTTTATGCTGGGGATAGCAGGGGGTTGAAAAGCTGTGCTCGCCGGTGCGTAACGACTGACGGCCATCGCCTAAACAATATCAGAGTCCGCTAGGAAGCTCTGCCCAACTGCTGATAGGACGTTAGTGGCTCTGTGTGGGGTAAATCGATTAATTAAATCATGTTAATTAAAGTTTTAGTTGCACGAGCAGGACTCACGTACGAAGCCGTTTTCTACAGAATGCAAGCTATTATGTAATAATTTTTTTTTTACTATCATATAATAAAAAAAAATTTACCTACAAAACGGACACTGAACAACACAAATATGACAAACTACACTAATTTTATTTAATTCACAGGAAGGCAATTTTGTTTAATGCAACCTAATGTTATTTCAATGCTTTTTAAATGGAGCACTAAATCTTTTTATACGGCAAAATATTTAAAACTACGAAATAATTAGGACATACATAAATAATTCTGGGATTCATACAAGTAATACGAGTTATTCCTGCGACCTTGATTGAGAAGATTAGTATCCTGATAGACTACAACATACGCCGCATATCAACTGATTCATTCTAACTCATTAGAGACATAATGAAAACAAGACGCTTCTCTAGTAAACAGACAAAACGCTACAAGAAGCAGAGACATTAATCATGTCAATACATGTCAACGTAAATCTCACCTCTCGAGACTGGCAATAGCCAAGACATATATTAGAAATATCTCAAGTCGGATGTTAACAGATAATGATACCACCTACTTCGAAACTGGGGAGATATTTGGATTTCTTCCTGTTGCCTTTTATTAAAAAGCAATATACATATCTTGCGGATACTTCAAATTTCATTAATGAAATTGAAAGTATGCCCATCCCGAGCAGTGCTATCCTTGTTACATATGATATCACATCGCTGTACACAAATCTGAGTTTTGAAGGGATAGCCGCAGCCCTGAAGACTGATCTCACGACGAACAACGATATCGTATATGACATAAAAAGGCCATCGATAGAATTACTGGTAGAAATAGCCAACCTCATCCTTACAGAAAACGAATTTTGCATCTACTGGTAAATATTACCGGCAAATCGTGGGAGCACCAATGAAGGCAATTCCATCACCCGAGTTAGTGATTCTGCTATTTATCAGCACATCAACATGCTGATGGAGCGGTTCCCATTACAGCATAATATCCTGCGTCACAAACGATACCGGGACGATGGTTATTGGATTTATAATGCCCATCCAATGTTAAAGTTCACTTTCGAGATATCAGACAGATCTATCAGCTTTTTGGATACCGTAACATTCAAAGGGAAGAGATTTGAAAGCAGTGGTATTCTGGACATCAAATGTCACACCAAGGCAACCGAAACATACCAGTATTTACATCGAGACTTGGCAGGTAAGTTTGAAGAAATACTCGAATTCAAGAAAATACCAAAAACTGAATCCACTCATTTGAGTAGAAAAATACTCAAATATTCTGACTCGTATGAATCCCTGTAATTGTATCTCATATCAACAGTAATACAGAGTGAATGAATTAATATTTTAGCTATCGGCAATTTAATATTAAATTCACATTCTTCTAATTCACAGTATAGAATACTCATTCGCATTCTTAAATTCACATCCATTTTAGTGGATATTTAATTAAAAATTAGGAATTTATTTAATTAAAAATTAGGAAAATGAAGAAAAATCTAGATGTAGAAATTTATTTTTTAATGAAAATCAGTGTCTAGACAGTTCCCAGATCTATCAATGGAGCTATTAAAACAATATCAATGAAAAGCTTGTAAAAACAGTACCACAAAAGACAAAAGCCTGTCTGTGTTACAGTTGTATTAATACAGATGTGGTATGAGCCGTTAAGTGTTTTTAAAGGATCAGAACAAAAACAACAATCCTTAACTGTTCCCCTGTCACCTGAGAAATGGCTAAATGTGTTTTTTTGACATCTAAACCAGTCATATTTTAAACAATTACATTCAATAGCTAAGGAATAAATTTTCATATTATTTTTAATTAGGTATTCTTCAGTAATTTTATTTATATCTATTATATTTAAATAATATATTATTTATTATATCAATTATATTTTAACCAATTATATTAAATAATTTTATTGATATCTAAACTATTATAATTTATATGAACCAGTTATATCTCAGATAATTTAATTCAACAATTTGGAAGACAAGTTTTTATATTTTTAATTACGCCTATATCAGTATATTCCTTAGATCTAAACCAGTAACTGAGTGCCATATTTTAGCATTTTTCCATGTTATATCTTTATAATAATAACAGCTAAAATTGATCAATTATTAATCAAAGTCTAATATCAAAGTAATTACGAAATTTTACAATGCTGAACATCATGGAGAGTCAGTTTTCTATACATCCTGTTAGAATTTGTTTTAATATAAAATACTATAATTTTATAAAATATACTCTAGAGTGCAGTAGGATGAATGGAGGGATCGGGTCCTGACTGTCCCCTGCTAAGACAATGGCTTGGGTAGCTAGGATAATCGCTGCTCCTCGCTGTGCCATAGAGCACTTAGTCGCGGCGATGCCTTGATCACTGCCGCATTGGTCTGTGTGACGGATTGGTCTCAGTGACGGACTGGTCTGAATGACGGCGGGAGCACTTCGGGTACTGTTGATCTATAGTCTTCATGAATTATCAATTTCATATGATATCCGCCTCTCTTTGTCGATTGTCTTTGGGGGTTATTCAGTGGAGGTTTTGTTAGTGAAGGTTTTGTCTCGTGGGGGTTTGTCATGGACCCGTTTTTTACATGACGTCTCTGAGGCCTCAACAAAGCCTTGTGAGGCTGTGTTAAAACTTGGATACTTTGTGTCTCGATATTGTTTGCTTGACAGTATTTATCTCCCTTGCCGCGCACTCTCTCTGCATCAGCACATGGTCAACATTGCTGAAATATTTTCGACGAAGTTATGGCAACGGTAAACAAATTATTTATGATGAATTCGTCGTAGATGGGAATTGGGTAATTGTTCATATTATCAGTAATACCATGGAGCTGGATTATTTCTTCTGTTGACTAAATGGAGACAAGGCCGTGGTAAGAGAGATAGTCCTACCGGTAAAAGAAACATGATATTAGGTTATGATTGGCCCTATTTACGCTGATTTGTGACATGCACGGTCTTGTTCAATTGTATGCGGATATTTCATTTAGATCTAGGTCAGGGGGACGATGAACAGCCATCTTTAAACGGGAAATCCCAAGGATTTTGTTGATATTAGTATTGGTATTATATTCTGTTGGCATTAGTTGAAATGTACAGCCATGATGTTCATGCATGGGCGTGGCTGACTTAGGAGCACAGATCCATGCAGTCCTTCAGCCAATAATTTCTGGATTATTTATCCGTAGCCTGTCGATCTTTTTCTTCTGTCCATCCAAAACCAGGTCAGTTAGGTTTATACTTCTATGCTGTACATATGGTATTTTCATATTTGTATTCGGGAAGTTCATAAATCATCACAGTTACACGTAGCTGTTCTTTCTCTTGTTCAACATGCTAAACCCTATAGCAGCTGCTGACCAGTAAGCGAACAGGTCCAAACAAAAGAGGTGAAATACTAAATCTGGGGAAATGAACAATCTTATATCTGTTCAAATACTTGATTTAGTTTGTTATTCCTACTTATGAAACTGGCATGTTTGTAGCCCGATTTTGTTACAAAAAGCAGATGATAGCTCACTTGGGAGGTCAACAAATAAAATATTTTGAGATTTGCATCCATTGTACAAACTGACGGCAAGTCAGATCAAGAGGATAATTACACTACAAGTTGGAGAAATATATGGTGAATCTGATGATAGCTAGAGTGAATAACCATTTCTTTCGTTATTTTTGACATCTGCAAAAGTTGTGATGCTGGTGAGGGCGCTAAGTGCATTTGGAGGGGACAAGTAACAATTAGAACTAAAATGACTGCTCCCTCCGTCGGATTGTTTGATGATAGGTCGTGGTTATGTGATGTTTTTCACTCAACAGAAATCTGCTCTACAGTGAATAAGTGATATATTTGATCAGCAATCTATTCTCGACATACAATGACCATTATCGAATAATTATGTATCTCCAAATTGCACAAAAGTAACTGACAAGCAAGTGTTCGCTTACTGGTCCAGTTTTCGGAGACCAAATTCAAACCACTTGATTTGAAATTGTTCCTCACTCAAATCAGATCCTGCTCGAGAATATATTCATGAAAATAATGATCAAATTTTGGTCCTTTGTTTTCCACCGCTAGAATTGATTTTAATATTCAAATCGCATTTCTGGGAAATAAAATCACTTGAAAGTGTTCGCTTCACTCGTCCACCAAGGCTACTGACATTTAATTTTGTGATATTGGTACTGTAGGGTTTAGCCGAATAACTGAAAATTCATATTGCAAAATTTCTGCCACCCAACCTGGACCAAGTCTGGCAGATTTCTGCTGCCAAAAGTCATTGTGGCCTACCATTTTATGCTCATATGGATAGAATACATATTTGTCAGCTTTCGTGACCATTCACTTCCTCTGTCCAGCTTGATCCATTTCCATAAATGGAAAAAAAAAAATATTTACCTTGATCTTTCAAAAATGATATCAGTGGCCATCTTTAGCGCTTGATGCCATCTTAACTCAGGATTACACAAGTCGAAAAACAGAATTCACACAGTGAAAATTGTTACAATTTAGTTGCAATTTTCAATTCAAATTATGCAGATAATGTCAAAGCCTTACATGACAGAGCCATTTTCAATTTTCCTGTCCACAATCCCAAAATTTACAATCAGGCACATGCCACCATAGATATATTTCCAAGATGGCTACTGATTTCAAGCTCGATATTTTTTCTTTCTTTTGCTGTTTATGGAAATGAAATGAGCTGAAAATAAATGACCAGGGAAGTTGACAGATATGTATTCTATCCATACAAGAGCAAAATGGCAGGCCACATTGACCTTTTGATGCAGAAATCTGACTGTTTGGATACAATAACAACCAAGTTGATGTTTAATATTTCCAGATTTAATCCTACTTTCGAAGATTGAGTTGAAAAACAGGGTTAACTCTGTACACAACCTTTGAACAGACTAGTCTTGTACATGGAAGCAGCATTGAATCCGGTCAATAATTGAAGGGCTGACCAGTGTCCAGGATAATAGGACCTGTGTGCGCTCTCATGTCCTGACACATATGTAGGCACTTTCGTGATATGACTGAAACATAGTTGAAAATGACGTTAAATCCTACTTACATGTACTCACTCACTCACCCTTGTACATGGAAGTTGGATCCATCCAATTTCCTTCAGATCGGGGATACAAAATTAGAAAAAAACAGTCAAGTTTGTTAGGTATATTCACTTATCTCTGATTTTCCGGATAGAGAATTGAAAAAAATCTTTGAATAAATCATATCAGTTCTCATTTCAAGGTGTTCCACATTAAGTTTTTTGGGAAGTGTTGATGATATAGATAGATTGCGAGAAATGGAGTCTAGAATTCCAAACATAAGACATGCCTGCAGCTCAGGATGACCACCTGTGAAAAGTTGAGCTCCCCCATCAGTCAGGGGACCAACTTTCATAAGTTATAAATTATAACCTCTACAAGTGATCATATCAAAATCTTCACTGGTCACAAGATAATGATATTTTGATCAGTACTGAAGTGTAATTATCTCTGTTCAGGGCCGTAGCCAGGATTTACTGAGGGGTGGTTCGCCTTCACTCCAAAACGGCACATCAGGGGGTTCGCAGTATGAGAAAAGGGGAAAATAGGGGGTTCGCTTCAGTTTGAGAAAGGGCATTTATATGAGAAAAATATAAAATATTTCCGAAAGGGGAATTTGCCCGAACCCAGAAAATCCCCGTTGGCTACGGGCCTGCTGTTAATTCATCACTATTTTTAACAAACTTCATGCCTTCAAGTAGGGTCAATTTTTGTGGTCAAATGGGCACCACAACTTTGAACTTCTCAGAGTGATATATATATATATATGTATTGTAGTTCATAACTTGACAAGGTTATAATTTTTTATATGCCCGCCCAAAAGGCAGACATATATTTGATGGCGGTTTCCGTTCGTCCAGCAGTGTCCGTGTCTTGTGTCTGGTTTGAATCTGGGACAGTTTTCTATCTTCAGTTCCAATTTTTGGTGAGTGGATACCCTGATGGGAGACGATGTGTCATATACAAAAATGGAGGTCGAGGTCAGCGGTCAAAGGTCACTGGCCTAAAAAACATGAAATCACTAAACTGTTCATGTCCGGTCCATATTTGTGACTGTTTTCTATCAACATTTGCACTTTTTTTGTGTGTGGATACACTAGGTGGAGACGATGTGTCACGTACTGAAATCGAGGTCAGAGGTCAAAGGCTACTGTGGCCTAAAAATCAGGAAATTTCTGTCATTGATCATTGACAGTTTTCTATCTACAGTTCCAATTTTTGGTGAGTGAATACTCTGTTGGGGGGCAATGCGTTGCATACCAAATGCAGGTCGAGGTCAGAGGTTTATTGAAAAGTTTTTATGAGTGAGTTCAATAGGGGGAAAAAATATCGCATACCAAAACTTAGGTCAAGGTCAAAGATCAAATTTTACTGTGACTCCAAAATCAGGAAATCATTAAAGATAACATTTTTTTGTGTGTCAGTAGATACATTAGGGCAATGTGATGTGTAACATACCAAAAAATATGTCAAGGTTAAAGGGCAAGGTCACTGTGAACCCAAAATCATGAAATCATTAAAAGTCACATTTTTATATGCCAATGGAAGACGAGGTCATATAATGCGATGGTGAGTTCTGTCCATCTATCGGTCTTGAAATCATGATTTTTTTGTGTCTGTAGATACATAAAGGGGAGACGATGTAGGTGAAGGTCAAAGTCACTGTGACTCCAAAATCAGGAAATCATTTAAAAGTCACATTTTTATATGCCCATCGGAGACGAGGTCATATAATGTGATGGTGAGTTCTGTCCATCTATTGGTCTATCCATCCATTAACATTTGTTGTCTGTGCGATATGTCCAGTTCTAAGATATGGATTGGTACCAAACTTTAGGTATAACTTCTGTGGGGCAAAAAGGCACCCTATTCATTTTGAGGTCAAGTTTTCAAAGGTCAAGGTCACGGTCCCCCAAAACTGAATCCAGTTTATCTAACTATTGTTAGGTTGAACTATTCAGTTGTCTCCCCATCATGTGTATGGCGTTTGTCCTGTGGAGTTGTCTCCCCTGTTTGATACCTGTATGAGACGGCTACTTTCAGTTAAACTGTTGGGGAAATAAAAAACATGCAATTTACTAATAAAGTTAACTCGGAAAGGGGTCCTTTCTGAACTTCATATCTGTTTATTAACTCTGGAACGAAGGTTTACTTCATCACTTTCTTCACCCTTTTCTTCCTTCATAAAAAAATTTCTCACCTGAAGAGAATATATTTGAAGGACAATTAATAATTTCTTGTGTTTGACTTTTGTCAACTCCAGTGTGGGATATGTGAGCTCTCTGCTCTTGTTTCAAGGTCACCTTACCAAGAGTTCAGACCCTTTTAGTTTATCATTCAATATAAGATGTCATAAATGTTACAGTCTCATAAGCACAAAATCTTAGACCTTTCTCTGGAATGATAGCAACCAGTTGGGACCAATTTGGACCAGTGTAATTCCAGATGTATGGGCTATTATTGAAGCCCCTTGGGCTCTTGTCATAATTTCTGTAAGTTGGTTCCCTGACTGCCCATTCTTGAATATCCAATGCTGCTCCTGAATTATTGCATTGGGCCATTGAAGCGGACTGCATCGGCACAACACATCACTGACATGACTGAAACACAATGATGCCATAAATTAAGCAGAGTAAATTTCCGCTGTGAGGCTTTTTACAACCAGTACAGATTGATACTTGGACTTTTTAGCCCACCATCACCAGATGGTGGGCTGTTCAAATCGGTTTTCGTCTGTGGTCCGTCGTCCGTCCGTCCGTCGTCCGTCCGTCCGTCGTCCGTCCGTAAACAGTTCTTGTTATCGCAATTTTTCAGGAACTACTTCATGGATCTTTCTCAAATTTGGTACACAGGTTCCCCTTGGTGTCTAGTTGTGCAATATACCTTTTCTGTTCCGATTCGAAAATCCAATATGGCCACCAGGCAGCCATCTTGGATTTCCCCATGAAACTTTATCGTGATTTCTCAGGAAGTACAGCATGGATCTTTCTCAAATTTGGTACACTCGTTCCCCTTGGGGTCTAGTTGTGCAAGATACCTTTTTCAGTCAGATTCGAAAATACAATATGGCCACCAGGCAACCATCTTAGATTTCCCCATGAAACATTGTTATCGTGATTTCTCATGAGGTACTGCATGGATCTTTCTCAAATTTGGTACACAGGTTTCCCTTGTGGTCCAGTTGTGTAAGCTATCGTTTTTGACCCGATTCGAAAATCCAATATGACCACCAGGCAGCCATTTTGAATTTCCCCATGAAATTTTGTTATCGTGAATTCTCAGGAACTACTGCATGGATCTTTGTCAAATTTGGTACACAGGTTCCCCTTATGGTCTACTTGTGCAAGATACCTTTCCTGTCCCGATTCCAAAATCCAATATGGCCACCAGGCAGCCATCTTGGGTTTTCCCATGAAACTTTGTTATTGCGATTTCTCAGGAACTACTGCATGGATCTTTCTCAAATTTGGTACACTGGTTTCCCTTGGTGTCTAGTTGTGCAAGATACCTTTTCTGTTCCGATTCGAAAATCCAATATGGTCACCAGGCGGCCATCTTGGATTTCCCCATGAAACTTTGTTATTGCGATTTCTCAGTAAGTACTGCGTGGATCTTTCTCGAATTTGGTACATAGGTTCCCCTTGGGGTTTAGTTGTGCAAGATACCTTTTTTTGGTCCGATTCGAAAATCCAATATGGCCGCCAGGTGGTCCTTAGGATCTCTCGTATACATATTGGTTTCTACTCAGTAATCTTTTCTTAAAGGTAATAAAAAATGCACCAACACTACTTAACAATAAAAGACACTAAATTGTGGTTTATACAACAAATATGTGCATTTTCTCTAGTAATGTCTCTGAAATGGGTTTTGAGACACAAATAACACAGAGGTTGTGAAATGCGGTCTGAAGCCATCTGACCCATGACATCAGTCTCATTACGATTACGTACGGTACATGTACTAATTCTCTACATTTATTTAAATCAGATGCTGTCTTGATTGGGTATGACTGAGGATCCCGTTACAGAATGGGTCAACTGTATCGGTGTGCTGGTGATGTTCACTATGACCAATGGGATCCCTCCACAGGACGTGGCTGTAAGGTCTACTTGGGACAGGACAGTCAGACATGGAGTTTTCTCCAGTATATGCAGGCACTCTCATCTAGTCAGCCATCCTTCTCTCTCCATGTCCGTGCTCTGGGTAAGTGGTACAGTATTCTCCAGTATATGCTAGCACTCGCCTCCATTTCAGCTATCCTCCTCTCTCCATGTCCGTGCTCTGAGTAAGTGGTACAGTACTCTCCAGTATATGCTAGGTCTCCCACCCACTCAGCCATCCTTCTCTCGCCATGTCTGTGTTCTGAGTAAGTGGTACTTTTCTCCAGTATATGCTAGCCCTCTCACCAAGCCAGCCATTCTTCTCTCTACATGTCTGTGCTCTGAATAAGTGGTACAGTATTCTCCAGTATATGCTAGGACTCCCACCCACTCAGGCATCCTTCTCTCTCCATGTCCATGCTCTGGGTAAGTGGTACAGTACTCTCCAGTATATGCTAGCACTCTCACCAAGCCAGCCATCCTTCTCTCTCCATGTCTGAGCTCTGTGTAAGTGGTACAGTATTCTCCAGTATATGCTAGGACTCCCACCCACTCAGGCATCCTTCTCTCTCCATGTCCATGCTCTGGGTAAGTGGTACAGTATTCTCCAGTATATGCTAGCACTATCATCCAGCCAACAATCCTTCTCTCTCCATGTCCGTGCTCTGGGTAAGTGGTACAGTATTCTCCAGTATATGCTAGGACTCCCACCCACTCAGGCATCCTTCTCTCTCCATGTCCATGCTCTGGGTAAGTGGTACAGTATTCTCCAATATATGCTAGGACTCCCACCCACTCAGGCATCCTTCTCTCTCCATGTCCATGCTCTGGGTAAGTGGTACAGTACTCTCCAGTATATGCTAGCACTATCATCCAGCCAACAATCCTTCTCTCTCCATGTCCATGTTCTGGGTAAGTGGTACAGTATTCTCCAGTATATGCTACATGTAGCACTATCATCCAGTCAACCATCCTTCTCTCTCCATGTCCGTGCTCTGGGTAAGTGGTACAATATTCTCTAGTATATGCTAGCACTATCATCCAGCCAGCCCTTCTTCTCTCTCCATGTCCGTGCTCTGGGTAAGTGGTACAATATTCTGCAGTATATGCTAGCACTCTCACCCAGTCAGTCGTCCTTATCTCTCCATATCCATGCTTTGGGTAAATGGTTCAGTATTCTCCAGTACATGCTTGCACTCTCGCCCAGTCAGTCGTCTTTGTCTCTCCATGTCCGTGCTCTGGGTACGTGGTATTATTCTTATGAAATTGGTTGTATGTGGATAGACAATTGTTTACTCGAGCTGATTTTTCTGCAGATTAAACAACTTTTTTCAGAATTCTTTTACCAGTGAATGAAGAAAAGCATACTGGAGTTGTAAAAATCAGTCCTGTTTGTAGTGAGA
>JAVTVY010043560.1:0-22144 GCA_036873755.1 Hanleya hanleyi | reverse complement strand
GATTGTGAATCGTCGAACTTTATCTATACACCATGCAAACATGTTGTGACTGGTGACCTTGATGTGGTGAGTGATAAGGACCTAAGATTACTCTGATGAAGGGACCTAAATATAGAGAGCCGAGAAATATAAATCTGAAGACCGATCAGAAGATAGTACTGTCTGCGTAACAGACCATTACTGTTGTGTAGTTTAAGTAATTAACTATTTATTCGCAGAATACTAAATTTAAAATGTATACAAGAGCTATCGATTATATGTAAAAAATGCAGACAGATATTCCCTGCAATAAAATATTTTTTTCAAACAAGTAGTCTACTACAGTTTCGCAGTGTATAATTTAATTCTAAGTTCTAATATTTTGAAACAAATGCTAACAGTTATAAACAGCTAAACAAAATATATGCTATACTTTATAATCTAACGTTTTAGCCGGATACTTAAGAATATATACTTTTTATTTTCTGACTTTTACCCGTTTGTTTATGTTGAGATATTTGAGTATTATTTGAGTTCACTGATAATATTGCCGACCGTATCACCTAGATCCAGTTTATATACTTTCCATTTTCTGACTTTTAGTCTTCACCATTTCACAACAATGATGTGTCTGTTTTTATTCTGTTATGTTTAAGTAGTTTTGTGATCCAACGACAATGTATCACCATGTGTGCAGACAGACTGAGTGCATGCAACAAACATATGTCGTTATTGTTTCATGTTTGTGTGTTAAATCGATCTATTTTTATATTGTGATTTTATTGTTTTGTGATAACAAGATGTGTCAAATTTTGTATTCCGAAATAAACGCATGCAATTTTTAAACTTTCAACAGACATGCTATACATGTACTGTCTTTTCTTGCATTCTTGCAACAAATCTTACTTTTACAACATTTAATAGCATTTTATCGCATCGTGACACAGAACAAATAAATATGAAATTACTAGCATTAGGAAAAGGAAATGAATTGATGGTATTCGTATGTGACATGGGCTTTTTCTGGTCGGTGTAATGGAAGCGTGCATGTCAAACGACACAACTATTTGTTCCATGAAACATTAACCACTGCACAAAACTTCGGAAAAGAGTATGTATCTGGTGACGAACTATCAGGAATTTAACACTTGTCACGTGATATTCAACCATATCCTGTTTCATGTATATATCTCGTTGATTCATCGTTCCTATGTACGTTTCCTTCACTTAGCTATGCAGATGGAACTAACTAGGGACAAGATCACTATTAAAAATAGTCCCGATCCGTTAACCGGCAACCTCTGCCAGAGAGGTGAATTGTTTTCAATATTTTTTTTCAGTCTCTGTTGCGACGAATAATTGAAGGCCAGTGGTAGGTGATTGGAGTATGATATGTGTTTGGTTTCGCTGTGAATTTGATTTTAACTCAAGGCCTAATAAGGTGTTGCTTTGAGGGACTATTTTGGTGCCTGTGCACCGCTTTCTGAAAGCAGAAATAAGCCAAAGTTATGACGTCATTTGTACGAGCGCGCATAACTCAAAATTTCGATGGGCGACCCCCGTCAAGAAATCTGTCCGGTTGTAGCACTTGAATTAAAGTACTTCTGGCCGAAATATGGAAGTCGAGACTTAATTAATGAATCGAGGAGATGCAATTACGTTAACAGTTTTTAACATTGCCGCCAATGTAAATTGTAATAGTGATCTGACCCCTAGTTATATGTCCCGTGCGTTAGCCGAATGGAGTACGATTTGTTCAGGCACGGCGGAAGCAATTGGTGATTGGAGGGGCAACTATCACAACATAGGCGATGGTCCAGGGGCGGCCTAGGCCCAGGACGTTTCAGGGATCTTAGATGGCCGGAGACGCTTTCTAGCGTATTTTCGGGCAATAAAACAAAAAATCCTCGCCTGAGTAAAATTTGTTTTGCTAATTTTGTTTCTGACAACATTTTTTTTTAATATTCGCCGTGAAGAAAATGATGATGTTCGGAGGTATAAATAATTTCCAATCGAATGGTTCATTAAGCTTTGACCATATCACTAACGCAATTTTTTTCTTCTACTTTCTACAGTTTAGCTTGTGAATGCGAAAGAGCAAGGATATGCTCCTCATGCTTTTTGAAAAGTAAAATCTGCATTCAATGCAGCTATGTTTTTCCGCTTCACTCTATCTTTCTCTGCCTTGTTTTTGTTTTGTGTATTTGTGGGTTTTTTGTGTTTTTGTGTTTTTTTGTTTTTGCTAAAATATTGGGGGGCCTTGGCGGTAGAGTATACGGTAGAGTTATTGTCTAGGACGGTGTTACACATACTGGCTCCTCCAGAGGCACGCATTCATAATGCACGCATTCATGATGCCTCTGGCTGATTTATCGTATCGACTGTTTATTTGATACATAATTCACGAATATATGTCACGCCTCTCGAACCTCGTGATCCCCAATACCCCCAGTCAAAAGGCCACTATCTTACTACGGTATATATGCTAGCAAAGGATATGTTACTACAATACGGGAAAAACTTCCTGTGCGTGTTTGTAATCAAGCTGAAATTTATTTTCTATCCAAAACCTGCCAAATGAGATTTTTCTAGAAGTTTACATACTGAAATATCAGCCTCGAAAAACTTGCGATGCTCCGTTGTATAGAACTTGAGATATGATTGATCAAAATGTGCTTCCATTTGCAGTGAGGATTTTCTCTTATAGCAGAAATATGACACCTCAAACCAAAATAATTTTGTCGCGCAATATATTAGGAAGTTTGTTTATTGGAAAGAGGCACGAAATCGGAATGATTTTGGTTTGAGGTGTCATATTTTTGACAAAAACCCTTCATGAAAATGCCCAAAAATACCAAAATTAGCCCGAGAGCACATTTTGACCAATCATATCTCCAGTTTTATGCAACTGAACATCATAGTTTTTTCGATGGGGATATTTCAGTATGTAGACTTCAAGGAAAATCTTATTTGGTATGTTTTGGAGTGGAAAAAAAAATCGGCTTTAATACCGTCACACACAAAGGAGTTTTTCGTATGTAAACGCGTCAAATATCCTTTACGATGCAATTATGGGATAACACGCAGGCGCACAGAGCGCTTGCATGTTCGTGCCGGTTTCGTGCCAAATAAAGAATTTAAATTTAGTCACGTGTCAGGTGATGTATCATGCATGTCGTTTATACACTTTCTGTTGGCATAATGCTCACAGCTTCCATATAGCACAGAGATCAAGGGGCAACTACTCTTTCTGGCATGTTCAACATGTCAAACTAAACAGTATATATATAACAAAAAAAACAACTAAACGATATGCTAATGTTACATCATAAATCCAAGATGAACGTTGGGGTTTTTTGGCCAATCGACTTCATTTGGGGATATGAATTACATCTCATTGACCCTAATCACCATGTGAAGTTTCAGCTTCATCGGTCCAGAGGTGTGGATCGTGCGATGGCCAAAAAAATCTGGCAGAAAGAAAAAGAAAAATAATACCAATATTAAGGCTTCCAGCTAACTGCTTGGAACCCTAAGTCTCCTGCAAGAGAGAAGCGTGACTATTGTATAAAAACACCCGAGAAGCACTCGACGTCACCTCCTTGTAGATTCCCATCATCATTGCATGTGCTCGCTTAACAGACACATAAATACAGTTCTATACATACAGCGACATACTATCAAACAGAAGTACGTCTCATCTAGATAATTCCAATATATCCGTGGGTTAAAACAGTACAGTAGGGCCTACATATCAATCCGATCTGGAGAAGATTTGGGAAGGAATAGTCCTATCCCAATGTGTAAAGAAGGCACAGTAGTAAAATCATTTACTTTCTTACCAAATTTACAAATATGCTAAGTACCGTATAAGATGCAATGCGATCATAGTGCGGCAGAGTGTATCTCTTCTTTCTCGCCACTAAATATATATACTGTCTACTTTCAATGATCAGGTTTTGCCAGACCCATTTGATTATAAACACCGAGAAACTTAGTTTGTCGAAAAATAACTTGCCAAGGATTCGTAATTTTAAGAAAGAAGCCAATATCTGCTTCTACCCTTCCAATTAGCATCTTTATGGTAATGAGAATTCTTATCTCTAAATAAAATTCCGAGTCGTGTTTTAGAGTACCGGTATATTGTTACGCTTTGATTGTGACTGTTCATATGAATATCATGATGATCTTGTGTAACGGGATGTTTATATGCTCCCTACGGTTTCAACGGAATCATATAAACTACGACAGCTCTGTACTGAATGTCTAGGCTGACAACTATCGCTGCCTACGAATAAATACTGAGATCATAAAATGAAATGATAAAAATGAATGTGGCGCTATATTCGACTACCGGTGCCTGCAACCCTAGCTGAGACACAGGACATGCTTAACACGTTATGTATAACTCGTAGCCTGAAGAATTTGACATATTATAAAAAGCCTACAGAAATATTACAATGCCTCCTGGCGAATAAAAATACACTTACTACGATACTTCTAGTCGGGAAGTTAGTGGAATTCAGTTCATTTTATATTCAAATTTTATCTCACCACGGACAACATTGACAACAGATGTATATATGGGCAGTATAAATAGCAGTACATGTGATCGTCGAGTGATATCTGTATATCAAAAATGTCAAGATTGCTGTATTTGTCGAACTTATAATGTTAGCCAAAAAGTGACCACACACTATCGTATCAGCTTTGTGCTATCAACCCTCCGGCCATATGGGCTCGCAATAATGCGATCTGTACACGGTCATCTATGCCGGTGAAACAGGGTTTACTGACGACGCGGAGTCACGCTCTGGTGGCTAGAAATAAACAGGTCTTGTCTCTCTGTCTCCTAATTTGTTCATATTTAAGCATTGTAGTCTCGTATAAAATTGTCCATTGAAATCTTAGTTAAACGAAAATAATATAGTATTGTATTTGAACAAGTGAAATTTTGAACCTGACAAAAAGAAAACTAATAGGCTTTATATTTTCGCTCAGTAACTAATGAAATATAGGATGGTTATATGCCTCCTCGTGACGGTGTGTTTTCACCATGACGACAATACTCAGAAATGCGGTCAAAATTGTACACTTCTTTAAAGTACATATAAGCTATGATACATATATTATTGTATCTGGCAAGGTCTGATACTTCCATGATATCTGATACAGAATTTAACCCTATCTTCCCTGAGCTTTTTGGGATCTGTCCAGGCCTGGGGGCCATTTGCTCCCCCCCCCCCCTCCTAATTATTTTTCTTACCCCTTGAGCTAGGGGGCTGAAAATTACCACAATATTACCTAGGGTAAATTTCTACCAGAAACTGTAAAAAAAATCTGACAGTCACTTTGATGACGTCACAGTGCCAATTTTTCGAATATTATATTTAAGTAATTTCTCTGCGAAAACTGCATTATAAATTAGTAAATATTAATCTGATGTGAAATAAAATAGTTTATTCCCGACTTTTCCTCTCGGAAATGCAGAAATTTTGGAGAAAACATCCCTTTTCTGATATCCCACGTGGCCGCCATCTTGAATTTGCCCACGATAATCTGCTTGGGGGGAGAGGTGTTATGCAAATTGTCTCAAAATGACCCCAATATGATAAACTAAAAAGTCACTGAGTGTCAGCTCTCATTTTATTGTCGTTCCGGAGATAGCGCCCCCTCCCCCTCAATTATTTCGCTTAAAAGAAACAGTTTATATCCTGTTAAGACCATCGACTTCATTCCAATCTTTACTAATTGTTGACACCTTTTGGCTGAACTATATCTTATCTCTTACAAATACGACTACATGAACGATTTTTGGGGTTACGTTTCTTCACTTGTGTCTAATTTCGCTTCAACCGCATGCATTTTCACAAACTCAAGGTTTCTTTTGGAGCAAAAGGCGAAATCATGACTATCTTGCATAGCAGACCACGTTCCGCTCACTTTCAGTCTATACTAATATGTTTTCACATGATAAAATGCCATGGCCGCATAAAACAAAGTGATCTGACTGATCAATATACACAGAATGTTGCTTTGTTGACTGGCTGAAATTTACTTCTGCATTTTTCATGAACACGATTTATATCTAGGACAGAGATACCCCTGGTTTTAGCGAGGATGCTTAACCCGCGGCTAGGGTCCGTATATGAACCTCATATGCATGTACTTCAAGACCGTCATGGTGTTCATATGAATAGTCACACTTAAATCGTTACCGAGATAAGACAGTCTCTAGACAACGACTTTTAAAACGAAAATCATATGGATGTAAGAATACTGATCAGAGATACGGTTTTCATATTTGGAACATCCTGATGTCTTGCCTATACCAATGGAAACTGTTGACCCTTGCAGGAAACTAGAACATGTTATGTATACTATGTTTGCGTTTTTTTATTTGGTGCTAATGCTGTTATACGAAATAGATCTTCATATTATTTACGCGAAAATTTTTAATGGACGACGGCTGAATATTGAATGACGGACTAGAAACGTTTCTATTCCAATACAGGTTTGTAACCAACAGTAGATCAAGATATCTGAAAACAACAATAACATGATGGATGGCAAAACAAATATTAATTACTGCTTGTTGGAATATACTTGACTTTTGCCATGTGCGAGATGTGCAATAACGTTGAGTAGACCTTCATCGACTACAAATGCTGAATGAGTTCTTGTATGACTCACACAATCCAAACAGACGAACTAATAATCTACGGTGAAAACTATTCACGACAAGTAAATATATTCATTTACATATGGATTTCTGTCTGAATAAAAAAAAATTATTATTATTATTATTATTATTCATAATTTAATCATCCTATTAGTATTCGACCTGAAATTGGATATACGAGAAACTACATAAATAAGGTCCTTTTCCGTTTCATTTTGTCACCTTTCCATTCTAACAAATCTTACCGCATAAAAAAATGTGGGGCAGTAAATGCACTTTTGTGATGAATTATTATCGTATTTATCATGTTTACCGTATATCAAATACGTATGTTGCATTAACACAGCTAATTTCTTCAAAGCGAGAAGCGGTCGACAGTTTCCAAAGAATTAGACAGGGGCACACTTATAGATATATAGATATGCAATAATTTGTAATGCTGTCAGTGTCTCAGAATGATTTAAGCTCAAGCTACAACGCCCCTGTCAAATAAATCAACTACAAGTATATCTTGATATAGTTTCAGCTTAATGTCCGTGTCACGTGTCAGGTCAACCAGCGAGGAATGCAATGTAACGAGTTGAGAGAAATGACAAACTGATAAAAGACCTCAAGATTGTTGACTTAAGACATTGCTGATCACGCGTACACTGAAAAAAAACGAATCTTAGCACGTTATGGAATATTCCCCGACTATAGCACCAGCGAAGTATTTCTTGAATTCATTCCGTAGCATGATATGGAATATTCCTTGCTATATTGTGGAATATTCCATTCTGTCAATCTAGGTAAACCAACATGGTAAATCAGGGCAATACAACACTATATTCCGTGATATTATATCTGAGTTTAATGAGATTGCCGTTCTGCGGGCTTTTCTTTGCCTTCCTCTGTGTTGCCTCGTATTTGGTGATAGCAAGCGAAATGCGGAGAGTTACGTAACCAATGACGCTACTTCATGTAATTGATTGACAACAGACGATTTTGAACCAATGGAATTGCACGAAATCAATTTCTTTCTTCTGATCAAAACTCCCCATGCCCAGTGCCGTTATTTAGTATGTGATTAGGTTACATAGAAGCTCCGGTTTTAAGAATTATCACATAGAAACCGGGTATTACACGCTATAGCTACAGTTCATGTCCAAGACTGGACAACCTTCATTCTTGTCATCAAGGTTGGCAGTGACACGCAATGAAAAACTGATCTGATGTTTTATGGTCAGACTTATGGTCAGACTTGAGGAACTCTATTTTCAGACTTTATGAATCTATATGATCAGTCTTGACGAACCTATGGTCATACTTGACAAATCGATGCTCAGATTGACGAACCTATATGGTCAGATTTATAGTCAAACTTGACGATCTATGGCCAGAACCGAAGAACTTATGATCTGACTTGAAGCACTTATGGTCAGACGTGAGGAATCTATGGTCAGACTCGACGAACCTCTGGTCAGACTTGGCGAACCTATAGTCAGATTTGGCGAACCATTCTGACGAGCCCAAGGTCAGACTTGGCGAACCTATAGTCAGATTTGGCGAACCATTCTGACGAGCCCAAGGTCAGACTTGGCGAACCTATAGTCAGATTTGGCGAACCATTCTGACGAGCCCAAGGTCAGACTTAGCGAACCTACATGTATGGTCAGACTTAATGAACCTATGATTAGGGAGACGAACCTATGGTCAGCCTTGACGAACCTATAGTCAAACTTAATGAACCTATTGTCAGACTTGATGAACCTATTGTCAGACTTGACGAATCTATGGTCAGCCTTGACGAATCTATGGCCAACCTTAACGAACCTATTGCCAGACGTGACGTATCTATGGTCAGCCTTGACGAACTTATGGTCAGACTTAATGAACCTATTGTCAGACTTGACGAATCCATGGTCAACCTTGACGAATCTATGGTCAGCATTGACGAACCTATGGTCAGATTTAGCGAACCTATGGCCAGACTTGATGAACCTATTGTCAAACTTGATGAACCTATTGTCAGACTTGACGAATCTATGGTCAGCCTTGACGAACCTATGGTCAGACTTAGCAAACCTATGGTCAGACTTGAAAAACCTATTGTCAGATTTGATGAACCTATTGTTAGCCTTGACGAATCTATGGTCAGCCTTGACGAACCTATTACCAGACTTGACGAATCTATGGTCAACCGTGACGAACCTATGGTCAGACTTGATGAACCTATGGTCAAACTTAACGAACCTATGGTCAGACTTGGCGAACTAGTCTGGCAAACCAATGGCCAGGCCTGGCAAATATCCCTATGGTCAGACTTGTCGAACTTATGGCCAGACTTGACAAACATATGGACAGACTCGCCGAATCTATGGTCAGACTTGAGGAACCTATTGTCAGCCTGGACGAATCTATGGTCAGCCTTGACGAACCTGTGGTCAGACTTGACGAATCTATAGTCAGACTTGGCGAATTAGTCTGGCAAAACTATGGTCAGACTTGGCGAATATATAAGGGGTGTTATGTCTGCCTGCGGCATAATATTTCAGTGGGACAGCACTATAAAATGGCAGCATTAGATCTGCTCTGTTACAAGTTACCCCGCCCCTCCCCTCCCTTCCCTTCCCCGTCGTGATATAGCTGAAAAAAATGTTGAAAGCGACGTTAAACCCTATACACTCACCCACGCATATAAGTACTAAGAAGGTGCATATGAATACAAATAGTATGAAATATTAAGTATTATATGGGTATTCAATATTATGTATTTTATGAATATTCAAGACATTTTCCAATAATTGTTTTAATAAAAGAATTACTTTAATACAGGAATTACTTACATAGCAGATCGATATTCAAGAATTACTTAAATGCAAGATCGTCATTCAAGAATTACTTAGTTAAATGCAAGGTCGCAACACGAAATATATTTAAAGGTCAAAGAAAACCTGAGTATAAAAATACTGAGTTTGCTAAGGGAAGAAACAAGTGACCAGAATTGAACCTGTGGAACAGTAGTTTAACGTCGGATGAGCAATCCTACTCTGGATATAACATTCTTTCCACTTTGCCCAGTTCTGCAATCGCCCATTTAGCGCCTTCCAATCTGAATGAGAATTCTAGGCGCATTTACAAGATCAAATCCAACAACGTTAAATGTTAAATTGTTATCAACGCGATACACATGTACGAATACCTTCGGAATGGTTATATCCACGAGTATAATTCGATTTCAAGTGATTGCATCTTAAGCACAAGATAAACATTCCATTGTGACTAGGCAGTTCATCTGTTCGTACACTTGCCGTAAAGTTGGATAAAATCTTGCGCTTGGTGACTCCTGATCCAAGGAAAGGATAAGATTATAGCCATTCCCATGGCATCAGATTTTATACTTCCTACTGTCATATATACCCTCTGATTGCATTTGGGTTTATCTAACGCAGCTTTTGTCAGCAGCGTCCGCTTGTCACAGCTAAACAAGAAGATGTACCGTGTAATTTGGCATAACACTTGTTAATTCTTCCACAAGACATTTTCCATCACTCGCGTATGCACATGCAAGCTCAGCCGCATGTTCTGCACGGTGCAGTCAGAGGGTGTTACATCGACAGTTTAAGAGGTCACAAACTCTGACAATGGAAGAATGGTTATAGCACAATGACCAGTAATGCTCAACGGTAACATGCATGCCATACCAAGTCTCACTTCTGTGGTCCCGAGAGAGTAGCTGGGAGATTCAGCCATAATATTCGCACCCGACCGTCTTTCTGTGTTACCGCCATTCTGCCTGTATGGTCCACAGTCACCTTGGACGGAGCAACAAATCCGCCATTCACAACGACTAGCTCGCCATAATATTTCCCTTGGAGGGTTAAGATATGGATGCTATTCTCCTCTTGTGACGCGACGAAAACCCAGCCCCTGTGGACACAGAGACCAGATAAGCCCCTGTGGACACGCCCGTCCACTGTGACGGGTAGAGAGAACTGAACTTTGTCCTTATGAAATGGGTTGCTTGAGAAGGTTCTATTGAGATTCAGACGTACAATGGTATCCCGGTCTGTGTCCGTCACGAACACATAGCTACCACTAGTGGCCACATACCGCATCATGGCAAAGGAAGATGTGCAGTCGTCGATGGTGCGAAGAATAACGGCGTCAGTTGAACTGATGATGTCCAAACAAGGAGGATATTGGCCAGGAGCGGTCACAACCAATAGGTCTGTTCCCCGAATACCAGACACACCGACATACTGTTTCTGGGTGTCTATTTTATAACACGGGACTAGAATGGTTCGCCCACCTTGTTTCACCTTGTAGAAATAGATCTGGGTTTCTTGGGCTGTGACAACCAACAATAAGTCTGCCCAGGCTCCTGACCTAATAGTGGTCACACCGTACGGCTTCGTCTTCGCAGCGACCTCCGTGGCAAATCCATACGAAGGAGAATGGTAAATTTTTATATTGGAAGCCTCGTAGCTAATCACTACCACGTCTCCGTTTGGAAGAAAGCACGAGGACGAAGCAGCATTGCGGCCAACGCTTTCAAGGTTACAGTTCAATGTTGCTGTTATAGATACAGGAGCGGTAGGGACTGAGCTGGTCCAACGCTTGCCACGGCGGGGAGGGGTTCCTTGGAACAGGGCTAAATCTGAAACGCTCCGCGACATTGTATTCCAGGAACATTTGTCCGAGGATCCTCCCGATGGTCTGGACACGTACACTGGTCGGGGTGGAGTCTGTGGAATCAGGGGATCCTGTTGTAGGGACGGGTACGACTCGTTACTGTAGCGATTTTCGTACCTTTTCTGTAGCCGATTAAAGGTTCTACAAACAGGGGCGAGTCGGTGAAGCGGATAGCTGACTAGATGCGTATATCCACAGCTTTCACAGAGAAAATCCCAGCATTGTTTGCACCAGAACGATGCCTTCTTCGTCTCCCCGAGTTCCTTACAGACCTCGCACGGACCCCCATCGAGATGACGAAGAACCACGGTGTACGGGGGCAGATGGTCTATAGCATTCTGGTTCATTGTTACTTGTGCCCCATCCTGCCTAGCATACCTGTCGTACATCACTTCAATATACCGGCCGGGACGCCTTACATATCCTATATACACTGTCTCCAGTTAACATCAAAAGTGCCCGAAGGGAGCAACGTGTCGCATCACCTAGCTTTCATCTTGTAGGTCACATACCTTTGCAAACAATAAACGAGGCAACAATACATGTAGTTCGTCATAATTTGTATACTGCGTTTCACGAATTTCCAGCTGTCAACAAATTCTGCAGCTCGAGGGAGAACATCCGCGATGTTACATTAGATGACAGTATAGTCAGCGTCTGAGTATATTCAGAGCGTATCACCCGTTATACAATATCTGGACACTTGACGATGAGCTTCATCAAGGAAAACCTGACCTTAAGCTTAGGCCAGTCAAAACTGCATTGTTGAGCCGTGCCAGCTAACACCAGCATATATTGACCTAAAATATACTGTCCCATATATGGAGACGATAAAATTACATTAACGAGATTTAGGCGACTGCCCAAAGGCGTATTTAATAATAGGCACTTAATGAGCCTACAATGTTATATGTCAGAATTTATTAACATTCTAAAATATGAACATATAGCAGACTGGAACGCATTATCTGGTGTAAACACTACAAATATATATATACGAAAGCACTTTCATACTTAAACCCACGATGTAAAACAGTTCTGCAGTTTATGGAAGATGACAGTCAAGTAGAAAATCCACCCATTTTCGTTTAAAAGTGTGCAAAATATATAAGTGCAATGGGGTTTTTTTCAAATTTGTACGTGTTAGACAAAATATGAGTTAACGCGGCTATTGCGTGATGTTACTGTAAAGTTCAGGAATGTCAGATGGCAAGTATATGTGACCTCCTGATGTTTCGTCTTCTTACGCTTGCACTATCTGGTGTGGACGATCACCACCAGTTCCGTAAATCTCTACTGGTACGCGTATATAATAACATAGACGTAATGCCTACTGAAATACACAGATATACGATATGCAAATTGTAGGAAGTTTATGGATAACATCTTAATTTGCGGAAGCTCGACTTTTCGATGTTGTTCATTGACGTGTATCTATTTTAATGCAGCAAAATTAAAGATATATAAAACAAGCTATCAGTGAAATGTTATTAACCCAAATGTCGCTTTATAGAAACGTGGAAAGGTGATATCTGTGAACCGAATTCGGCGTTATATATAACATAAAATAGGTATATAAAAGATAAAGACGGAACACATATAGACACGAGAGGCATGTCAACCAACATACTATCTCCCAGATGTTACTAAACAAAGCGATTAACACAAAATCATACACATTATCGAATAGAACTGCATCGTTGGTTAATGGCAAGCATGTGATTTTTTTTATGTTGAGTAAATTTCTCACACAATCTGAACGTAATAGTGAATTAAATCGCTATAAAAAAAACTTCATCGTTACTCGTCCGTATTTTTCTATTTTTGTACATCCATGTCATGTCATTGACCTCAAAATATATGTATCGTACTATATACAATGAGCCCGGAGTGCTGCACCAGGTATATACTACGGCGGCTGGCGTAGTTATTTTTACCTGTATCCCAACCAAATCACAATACCACACAAGAAAGCATGATAATGCCGCCGATAGTCAAAACAGCAGAAACAATATTTGTTTAACACGATGCGTTAATTAAGAAAGGTGGATCATGAACAGAAATTGGTCAGATGGCAGAAACTTTGCAAATCGAGACGTGCCCTGTTAAAAAGCTTGTGACACACCTTTCCTTTGAGCTTGTACTGGCGGTACTCGTACATGATCTTACTATAAACACTGGACACATAAACAGTGTAAAATGTGGGTTAGACTTGCTATCACGCTAAGGCATTAAGGGAAGTACGAAGACATGGAAAAGGATAGCTATGATGGCCGAGAGGGGCCATCGCGTCTTTCATTTCTAATTTAACGCGATGGAGCGATGGAGCGATGGAGCTATGCGATGGAACGATGGAGCTATGCGATGCGCGATGGAGCTATGCGATGGAGCGATGGAGCTATGCGATGAAAATTCGCGCTATGCGATGCGCGATGAGGCTATGCGATGGAGCTATGCGATGCGCGATGGAGCTATGCGATGGAGCGATGGAGCTATGCGATGGAGCGATGGAGCTATGCGATAAAAAGTCGCGCTATGCGATGCGCGATGAGGCTATGCGAGGGAGCTATGCGATGCGCGATGGAGCTATGCGATGGAGCGATGGAGCTATGCGATGGAGCTATGCGATGGGGCTATGCGATGGAGCTATGCGATGGAGCTATGCGATGGAGCGATGGAGCTATGCGATGGAGCTATGCGATGGAGCTATGCGATGAAGCGATGGAGCGATGGAGCTATGTGATGAAGCTATGCGATGGGGCTATGCGATGGAGCTCTGCGATGGAGCTATGCGATGGAGCTATGCGATGAAAAGTCATTGCGCATGTTCGTTAAAAAACGAGGCTGAGTTGGACGCCATTATTTAACATTCAACGAGGAAGTAAAGCTCTATTTGTTGTGCCTGTTTTGGTGTTTCTCACAAGTTTTATTTTAAATATTCGCCGTCAAACAAATGAGGATTTTCGGAAGTACCGGTATATATAATTTAAATATTAACTATATACATGAACGTCACAGGACCTACGAAGTAGGGTAGGCATTAGGACGCCGACGCGAACTGAGTTCTTGGAAATCTCCACCCCCAGTTGAAATCCTGTCTATATTAAGATGGGCACTGCCCAAGTCAGAATCAGCAGTGATATTCATCAAAAATCACCAGAAATTTTCATCAAAAGTAGGTCAGCTCAGAACGTGTTGGTAACAGTCCCCTAATGCACCTTCATGCCAAAAATCAAGGTTCTGATATCAACGGTTCTCCTTATTTTGCCGACGAAAGTATTCGGATGGACTGACTGACAGACTGACTCATTACCGGACAATTTGCAATCTGTAGCCTACTTCGTAGGAATAATTTCAATCGAAAGGTATATTAAGCTTTGACCATGTCAAGAACACAGATATTTTATATTTGTTGGGAAGCCGAACACAGAGCCAGATTTTGAATGTGAATGAGCAAGGATGATGCTTATTGGAAAGTAAAGTATGTGATGAAGCTATGCGATGGAGCTCTGCGATGGAGCTATGCGATGGAGCTATGCGATGAAAAGTCATTGCGCATGTTCGTTAAAAAACGAGGCTGAGTTGGACGCCATTATTTAACATTCAACGAGGAAGTAAAGCTCTATTTGTTGTGCCTGTTTTGGTGTTTCTCACAAGTTTTATTCTAAATATTCGCTGTCAAACAAATGATGATTTTCAGAAAAGCCGGTATATATAATTTAAATATTAACTATATACATGAACGTCACAGGACCTACGAAGTAGGGTAGGCATTAGGACTCCGACGCGAACTGAGTTCTTGAAAATCTCCACCCCCAGTTGAAATCCTGCCTATATTAAGATGGGCACTGCCCAAGTCAGAATCAGCAGTGATTTTCATCAAAAATCACCAGAAATTTTCATCAAAAGTAGGTCAGCTCAGAACTTGCTGGTAACAGTCCCCTAATGCACCTTCATGCCAAAAATCAAGGTTCTAATGTCAACGGTTCTCCTTATTTTGCCGACGAAAGTATTCGGATGGACTGACTGACTGACTGACTCATTACCGGACAATTTGTAATCTGTAGCCTACTTCGTAGGAATAATTTCAATCGAAAGGTATATTAAGCTTTGACCATGTCAAGAACACAGATATTTTATATTTGTTGGGAAGCCGAACACAGAGCCAGATTTTGAATGTGAATGAGCAAGGATGATGCTTATTGGAAAGTAAAATCTGCATTCAATATATAGATATAATACCGTATAGGTTTATTTTTGCTTTTGCTTTAGTCTAGCGGTTTTTCCGCTGCCTTGTTTTTTTTTGTGTCGTGTTTGTTCGTTTTTTTTCTGTTTTTCTTTTCGCTGAAATATTGGGGAGGGGGGGGCGCATTGCCCTCCGCTCCCCCCTCTTCCGCCGTCCCTGCCTCGCCTACCGTGACGCTGTTTCGCAGTGAACTCAATAACGAAAGGAGGAGAACGAGAAGGGCTAAAAATTGGCATGCAGCTACCGGTCAAGCTGATTTATAGGCATATACAACCCAACCAGAAGAATGGGCTGTTGAAAACTGCATCATGCCACAAAAAAATACATTCATGCTGCTATCTATGGAAGACGGATGCGGCCATCGTAATGGCGTATTGTCGCCCTCTGAATCGGAGAAAACTTAAGCTTACTATACAGGGCGCCAATGGCCGACAGAGGAAACCAAAATGCGCCATTGCAACAATACACCAAAGCTACCGTTATCGTGTTGTCGTGTTGGCGCATTTTTAAAAGGCGACAACACGACATCACGACAACACGACAACGGTACAGTTGACGCAATGGCGCCCTGGTTGTCGTATTGTCGCATTGGCAGGGCGCCATTACGATAACAGTTGTCGTGTTGTCGCATTTTTGAAAGGTGACATCACGACAATGCCTGTTGTCGTATTGGCGCAATGTCGCATTGGCGGGGGCGACATAACGACAACACGACAACAGTTGGCGCATTGTCGTCTTCCGGTTCGTCTTTTGCGCAGATGCGGAAGCTTCATCATCACAATGAGTATAGTATGTCATCAGTTTACAATCCATACTTTGCAGACTTTATCAGGTGAATAGGGTCTGACTGTATCCAGAGATGGTTCTCGAAAGACTATTGGCCATTCAAAAACAAAAAGACGACAATGGCCTTTATTTCCGTCACTTTCATTTTCGAAAATGTGAATCCAGAGTCATGGAATCTTTTCGAAGAATGGGAGGTTGTATAGTTTAGGGGCCCAGAGCAGTGGAGATAAACTATTCATGTATCTAGCTCTGGTGTTTTGACTGAGTTTGATTGCATGCGGCATTAAGTATGGCGTCTTTGGCTTCTAAACTTCACTCGTCCCCGAAGAATGTAACATGACACATGACTACATGTATACAATATGGACGGTGTGGGGACGGTGGGTGGGCAGGAGGGGGGTCTCGGGTCTGGTGTGCGGTGGGTGGTCGTTGATGTAGAAAAGCATATATGAGCTGAAAACTCAGAGATATATTGGCTGACCTGGGTGGGTGGGGGGGGGGGTATCTCCCATTCCTAAGCGCCGCCAGTCATCTATGCTTGTTAGCCTATATGGCTTCTAATAGCCCGCCTGTTCCCGATACCGATGGTTAGGCCTACAAATCATTCAGAATTTCTTCCTGAATTTCAGGACGGCTGACTGCATTTATTATCAGCCATATTCGCAAATTAATCTAGCATGCGTGTCCAAGATAACACTGAAATACTCGGTACATTATATACAAATGAGTATTACTTTATTTAGGGTTAAATGGTTATGACTTGCAGGCCTATAATCAAGATGATATATTTACATGTATGTATTTAAAACTGTACAGGTAATAATTAACCAGTTATTTAATGATAAAACGAAATGGTTATTTTGACGGAGGGACCTTAGTAGTATAGTCACCGCATATAGACTACCATTTTGCCGGGGGAGATAACTCTTTGGGGCGCCAGGGGGAGTTATTGGGGCGGGTTGTGGAATTCAAGTGCACTAGGTCACATGACTTTTGACCTCGAATTCTTCCGCGGTGATTCGGTCTGGCGGTGATGCGATCAAAAAAGCTACGAAAGTAGTCCCATGTCAACCAAGTGACTTCCTATGTTAATGTATACGCGGAATGCCTAAAACGAGCATGGGAATAGACGTTTTGAGAACGAGGTGGACCCCTAGTGGACCGATTGGGTCGAGTGAGGTGTCAAAGTGAAACCCTCCTACAGGGCTATCAAGTCATGGGTGATTGCATGTAAAAGTTTCTCCAGAAAAAATATATAAAATGCGAAACACTGACTTTACCCCTACAATAGGGGAAAACCACTATCAACCCTATTCAAAAGAGCTAATATCGTTTTCCGGGCTTATCGGGGCCTGTCTATCAAGTCATGGGTGGGTACATGTTTTCACAGAAAAAAAATATAAAAAGCGAAACACGGACTTTACCTCTACAACAGGGCCTGATTCGCACATTTGCATCTATTTTTTTTTTTTGATTTTGCTATGGGTTGTTTAGTCTTGTTTTCTTCGTCTCGCCACGAAAAACAAGATGGGAGGGGTCTCGAAGTTAAGCGGTGGACTAACGTATCGTCCGTTTTCAATATTATGCGCATGCGCAGTCTGGCCCTAGTATAGAAAGCAGACATTTTGGGGGTGCGTAGGGGTGTGTTTGGGGTGGAGATGGCACACCATTGGTCCAAATGGGTCGTGGGAGGTTTCAAAGTGAAGCTTTCGTGGGGTAGAGTCAGAATGGCGTGTTTTTTATAGCAAGTCGCGTCAATCTGCGCATGCGCAGTTGGATGTAGTAAGTAAAGTGGTCAGCTTGGGGTGCGTGGGGATGTGTTTGGGGTAGAGATGGACCACTATTGGTCCGAAGGTGTCGTGAGATGTGTCATCTTGTAGCCCTCGTGGTGCAGACCCCGATTTGAGGGATGTCCATGTCATCTGAGCCAAAGTGGACAGTTTGGGGATGTGAAGGAAGGTATTTGGTGTAGAGATGGACCATCCATATCTGTCATGCATTATACCATATCCTTGCTGTATTATACCATATCTGTGCTGTATTATACCATATCTGCCCTGTGTTTACAATATTTGTCATGTATTATACAATGATGAAGGACACGTGTTCATTCCTATATCTACAGACACCACCACCAACTCCCGTGGGGCGGAGCTCGGCAATTTTACAACCGGGACCTTGTCAACATCCGGGTTTCCAAGTGGGTTTTTCCCGTCGTTCCTCCGTCTTCCATGCGGGTACTGTGGTTTTACATTCGGGTCCTCATCTTACATCCGGGTTTTTTCAATTTTACTGTCACGTGACCGAAACCGGAAGTTGTCACAAGACAGGTGGCGCCCCGATATTGTCCTACTTATTCCGGCAGGGCGCCATCTGTCTTATGACGTGACAGACAGTAAACATGGAAAATCCCGGATGTAAGATGAGAACTCGGATGTAAACCCACAGTACCCACATGGAAGACGGAGGAACGACGAGAAAAACCCACTGGGAAACCCGGATGTTGACAAGGTTCCGGATGTAAAATTGCCGAGCTCCGCCCCACGGGAGTTACCACCACCACCGGGCGTTGACGGGCGTCAACGCTCGGTGGTGGTGGTGGTGGTGTCTGTAGATATAGGAATGAACACGTGTCCCTCATCATTGTATACATACAGATATGGTATAATACAGGACAGATATGGTAAAATTCAGGACATATACTTTATAATACAGGACATATATGGTACAATACAGGACAGATATGGTATAATACAGCACAGATATGGTATAATTCAGGTCAGATATGGTATAATACAGCAAAGATATGGTATGATGCATGACAGATATGGATGGTCCATGTCTACACCAAATACCTTCCTTCGCACCCCCAAACTGTCCACTTTGGCTACTACTCGTACTGATGACGTCACCGATGACGTCACAGATGACATGGACATCCCTCAAATCGGGGTCTGCACCACGAGGGCTACAAGATGACACCTCCTACGACACATTCGGACCAATAGTGTGCCATCTCTACCCTAAACACACCCCTACGCACCCCCAAACTGTCTGCTTTCTATACTACGGCCAGACTGCTCATGCGCAGAACATCTCTACCCCAAAAACACCCCCACGCACCCCCAAAATGACCACTTTACTTACTATACCCAACTGCGCATGCGCAGATTGACGCGACTTGCCATAAAAGACACGCCATTCTGACTCTACCCCACAAAAGCTTAAATTTGACACCTCCCACGACCCATTTGGACCAATAGTGTGCCATCTCAACCCCAAACACACCCCTACGCACCCCCAAAATGTCTGCTTTCTATACTACGGCCAGACTGCGCATGTGCAGAATATTGAAAACGGACGATACGTTAGCCCAGTCGGATGCTCCTCCACGAGAGCTTCAAAATAAGACCTCATACGACACCATGGGACCACTAGGGGCTCACCTAAACCCCCAAACGTCCACCCATCGCTATTTACCCACTACGCATGCGCACAGTGACATTTTCAAAAAAAATCACCGCTCAACTTCGAGACCCCTCCCATCGTGTTCTGCGTGGCGAGACGAGAAAAACAAGACCAAACAACGCATATCGCAATGAACATGTGTGAATTTCCCAATATGGACCTATCCCCCTGAGCCAGTATGGGCCTATGGGCCTATCCCGACCTCCGTGAACTTTTCGGAAAATTTCACCGCTTAACTTCGAGACCCCTCCCATCGTGTTTTTCGTGGCGAGACGAAGAAAACAAGACCAAACAACCCATAGTAAAATATGACCCCCCCCCATACCCCATACAGGCATTTTCCCGTATAGATGCAAATGTGCGAATCAGGCCCCTATTGTAGAGGTAAAGTCCGTGTTTCGCTTTTTATATTTTTTTTTCTGTGAAAACATGTACCCACCCATGACTTGATAGGCAGGCCCCGATAAGCCCGGAAACCGATATTAGCTCTTTTGAATAGGGTTGATAGTGGTTTTTCCCTATTGTAGGGGTAAAATCCGTGTTTCGCTTTTTATATTTTTTTTCTGTGAAAACATGTACCCACCCATGACTTGATAGGCAGGCCCCGATAAGCCCGGAAACCGATATTAGCTCTTTTGAATAGGATTGATAGTGGTTTTCCCATATTGTAGGGGTAAAGTCAGTGTTTCGCTTTTTATATATTTTTTCTGGAGAAACTTTTACATGCAACCACCCATGACTTGATAGCCCTGGAGGAGGGCTTCACTTTGACACCTCACTCCACCCAATCGGCCACTAGGGGTCCACCTCGGTCTCAAAACGTCTATTTCCATACTCTTTTTAGGCATTCCGCGTATACATTAACATTGGAGTCACTTGGTTGACATGGGACTACTTTCGCAGCTTTTTTGATCGCATCACCGCCAGACCGCATCACCGCGGAAGAACTCGAGATCAAAAGTCATGTGACCTGGTGGCGCCACCTGTCGGAACTATAGTGCACTTGACCTCCACAACCCGCCCCAATAACGCCCCCTGGCGCCCCAAAGAGTTATCTCCCCCGGCAAAATGGGAGTCTATATGCGGTGACTATACTACTAAGGTCCCTCCGTCAAAATAACCATTTCGTTTTATCATTAAATAACTGGTTAATTATTACCTGTACAGTTTTAAATACATACACGATAACGGTAGCTTTGGCGTATTGTCGCAATGGCGCATTTTGGTTTCCTCTGTCGGCCATTGGCGCCCTGTATAGTAAGCTTAAGTTTTCTCCGATTCAGAGGGCGACAATACGCCATTACGATGGCCGCATCCGTCTTCCATAGATAGCAGCATGAATGTATTTATTTGTGGCATGATGCAATTTTCAACAGCCCATTATGATGCAATTTTCAACAGCCCATTATTCTGTTTGGGTTGTATATGCCTATAATTCTGCTTGACCGGTAACTGCCAATTTTTAGCCCTTCTCTTTCTCCTCCTTTCGTTATTGAGTTCACTGCGAAACAGCGTCACGGTAGGCGAGGCAGGGACGGCGGAAGAGGGGGGAGCGGAGGGCAATGCGCCCCCCTCCCCTCCCCAATATTTCAGCGAAAAGAAAAACAGAAAAAACAAACACGACACAAAAAAACAAGGCAGCGGAAAAACCGCTAGACTAAAGCAAAAGCAAAAATAAACCTATACGGTATTATATCTATATATTGAATGCAGATTTTACTTTCCAATAAGCATCATCCTTGCTCATTCACATTCAAAATCTGGCTCTGTGATCGGCTCCCCAACAAATATAAAATATCTGTGTTCTTGACATGGTCAAAGCTTAATATACCTTTCGATTGAAATTATTCCTACGAAGTAGGCTACAGATTGCAAATTGTCCGGTAATGAGTCAGTCAGTCAGTCAGTCAGTCCATCCGAATACTTTCGTCAACAAAATAAGGAGAATCGTTGACATTAGAACCTTGATTTTTGGCATGAAGGTGCGTTAGGGGACTGTTACCAACACGTTCTGAGCTGACCTACTTTTGATGAAAATTTCTGGTGATTTTTGATGAAAATCACTGCTGATTCTGACTTGGGCAGTGCCCATCTTAATATAGGCAGGATTTCAACTGGGGGTGGAGATTTCCAAGAACTCAGTTCGCGTCGGAGTCCTAATGCCTACCCTACTTCGTAGGTCCTGTGAGGTTCATGTATATAGTTAATATTTAATTTATATATACCGGTACTTCCGAAAATCATCATTTGTTTGACGGCGAATATTTAAAATAAAACTTGTGAGAAACACCAAAACAGGCACAACAAAT